>NNCF01126952.1:396109-414845 GCA_002313205.1 Laupala kohalensis
TCAATCCCTGTTCCATAATTCAATTATTTTGTAACAGTTATGATGGAAATATATTATACACTTCGTACTATTAACATGCTTACGGAAAATTTGAAATCGCTATTTGTTCCTTCATATTCCGTTTAATCATAATTTCACATTTGCTGCTTTATGTTAGCGCTCACAAACACTAAAATATTTGTTAGTTGAATCCATATGAATTTACCTGAAAATTTTACCTGAAAGCAAGGTATCTCTGTACATATTAGGTTCATAAGCTTGAGATGTACTCATTACACTTGTAACATCACACCTCCAACCCTGATGCGATGTTATTATTTCTTTTGTAGAAGCGGGATCCACATAAATACCAAAATCCCTATGGTAGTTTTTGTCGCTGCCATCAGCTCGGTTTCCCGAGCAACCAAACACACGTGTAATGACAATAAATAATGATTTATTACAAATTAACTAGAAATCTGAATTTACAACAGAGACAAACTCCCAAAATCATTAATACATCTAATAATCTGTTATTACACAAATAATGCTGTCAGAGAGCATTGTTTACACTTGGTTAAATATAGTTGAAGACAACTAAATTGTAAAAACCCTCAGGTTATCTGATCCTTCGAAAATATAAGTTGTTTTCCCCAACAACTAACTGATACTAGTTACGACCCTCGCACCTAGTAATGAGTTCATTAAGACTACCGCAGCAGCCTAACGAACATCTGGTCTCCGCGACCTAGTCTTTAGCTCAGTCACATGTCAGTGCTGACGGATCTCTACATTCCCTCGTAAAGAATCTCTGAGGAGCTTCACTCCTCCCAATATATACTGTACCAGACGTCACGTGATCAGCAAATAACCACGCCTTCGCCACCACCGTGCAAACACTCTTTTTGTGTCACCCCTTGGGCTTCTAGGAAAGCAGAGGCTGCGCCGTAGAGGGCGAACCGCCATGAGCGTCACCTAGGCGCTTCGCGAACATCCTTTTCGTTGTTCTATATTCGGCACGTACTTCATTCATTATTTCGTAGAAGTCGTCTTTTTTTCAGATACACCTAAATTCCAGTGGGTCAACGTCGCCGGCTGCATTCTTCGAATACACTTGTACGTACTTTCCTTAAAAGTGAAAGGTGTTCGTTCGAACAATACCTCCACACAGAAAAGCTCGTCGCACGTCCGTCTTAGCGCTGACCGGCCACTTATTGTAATATTCTTAAAAGCATCTGGCTTGGAAAATACAAAGAAATATTAATATTTCACAAATTGATGGCATGACCTGGCGCCGACGTTACAACACCATACGAATAAAATTGGGTCAGTACCTTACACAACACTAAAATATATATTTCCACGTGTCCTTCAATCAGTTGCATTCCTTATACTACTTTTTCACTTCGTAAAGGAGGAAGCAGGTCATAACCAATTCTTAATTAAGTAAATATAATATTTGTAGATAGATGGACGCCCCTTTAAATCTCCCTCCGAAGGTTATTCGAATAAGAGAATGCAGGAGCCAAAACGAAAACTTCTCGTCAATTGTCTCTGCCACTGCCCATCATCACATTTCCCGTCGACGTTTGTTTCGAGAATGTGACCGTCTGTTATTCATATTATTTCTCCAGCCTAACCAATTAGAATATGCTAAAACTAACTCACGTAATTCAAGGTGGCCTTCAAGAGAGACGAAATTGGTATTGTAGGAATAGGGATGAAAACGTCTGAACGTGTGGTGTCCTTGAGTGAAACAAACGAAGGAGACAAAACGCAAGTCTCCCATATGGCGAGTCAGCCACTTTCCAAGCATTTAACCTGCACAAGCCATCAGCATGCCAATTTGAGATGCTAAAATTGGCGACAGAGTTATTATTTAAAAGATTTTTTTTCACCTGAACCTATTGAACGAATCAATTTTAGCTTCTTTAAATCTCTAAACTGCATCCCTTTATTTGATAAGACCGAAGTTGTAGTAATACATTGACACAGGATATACAATTAATTAGTCATGTACTTTATCAAGCGGAATTAGCGTCCAAATTATCCTTTCTTTTCAGGAAAATATGAAACATTTTTTGTTGTATTTAATAATATTTAAAGAAATATGTTATGACACTGAAAATAATGGAACGATGTGACTCATAAGAACTAAAATATTTTCAAATACTGAACAATTTTGTCTCGTGATTAGAAATTAGGCAACAGCCCTTGAAATTGGGAACTTCCGTATAAGACACCACTAACACATTTGTCAAAACCATACTTTTTTTTATTTCTCCGACTCTTTGGTCACCTTGCATCTGTAGCTGTGTGCAAAGCAAACTTCTCATCATGTTTCTACTTATTTCTCTATTTGTCTTTCTCTGCGCAACTAAGCCGTCTCTTTCCATGCGCTTATCTACTATCTTAGTAATTTCTTAATATATCCTAATTTCCAGTACATTCCTGAAATAATTTAAATTTCCTGTCTGTGTCCATAATTTTTCCATGTTTATTATATCTATTCTCACATAGTTCCACCCTTTCTTTGCCATAATTGTCGCATTCCCACAATACATGACTTTGTGTCTCGGTACCTTTTTTACGTATGCACCCTCCTTCTGTTCTCTTCTTCATTTTTTCAAGTATTCATAGTTGTCGCCATGTCCTGATATAAATTGTATTGTGCTCCTTGTCCATACTATGTAATACAATTTATTTTCTTCTAATAACAAAGTTTTTGCAAGTCTCTTTTTCATTTTAATACCGATAGGAAATAGTATTGCCGTTTCCTGGACGTTAATTTTGATTTCAGTTGACTTTCATGTAACACATATCTCTCCATGTATCATTTCAGTGGTATAATTGGAAATGATCACCGTGCACACTGAACGATTCGTTCCCTTGGCAGGTGCGGTCTACCCTCCAGCCCACCCTCTCCGCCCGTATGCGACACTATCTCAACATGCGCATTAGGAAACAACACATTACTTAATTATAGGATCCACTTCCCGCGTTGGCTTCGCTCGGCTGGTCGCGGCCGACCGGACGGACGGAAGACTCGCTGACTGGTGCAAAGTGAGGCACAGAAAGTCGGAGGTAGTACAACATTATCATATTCGATGCGCGCGTTAGGAACCATGCGTGCCGGACACGTCATTACACTGACGAAATTTGCATTTAATGAACATTAGTCGACTGAGGTAAAGGAGGCATATCGGATAGAGCTAATGACTGTACAGGTTCATGGTTTCTTGAAATAGAGCCACGGGCTTTCAGTGGATGTGTGAGTCACAGATGATAGAAAATAAAGGATTATTGCAGCCATTCTTAACTACATTATCATTCCGTATTAATCGTGTTATAAATACCTATGAAAACGTTGCTTATTATGATATAACTTTTTGTCGGGAATATATTCATTGACCTCTAGGTATACTAAGGAATTAATTACTGTTTCATCCGATTCACTTCAGGGTTTTATGTGAGACACATTCTGTAATACATTACCGTGATCCACTGAAATCAAAGCCAAAATAAGGATGATGTTAATAGAGGAGGTCTTTATTAGTATTTATTTCATAACAGTTAAATTATTGAAAACACATAGCTAGGCAAAATATTGTTAATAATTCAGATTTCGTTACACATGTCTCATAATTGGTTAGTGCAAATAGGATATTCATAAACGGACGAAATCGTCTTGAACAAATAGTAGTAAAGAATTTATTTGCATTAAATAAATAAAATCGAAAAATATTTAAAGAAACAGTTTAATGGTCAAAAATGATAAAGTTTATACAAAATTAGCAATTTACCGTTACTTTTAATTTACAGTTCTTTACTTTTCTCTCAAATTATAACTACAGTTGAACACAATTGAATTGTTACACAAACATAAACCATGAGTTACAAATAAATAATAATCTAATGTATTTATACAAGCATTTTATTACTAGCAGAGTACAGGACTTGAGTGCCATTTTTATTATTTTGATTTTATAAATTCTCATTTATATATTAATTGCATGTCTGGTTTTATGAATGTGTTATATATTTCATGTTTTATTTTATGTATTTAATTTACATCATTTTTGAAAATCAAGAAAACAATACAACAAGTAAAAAACATGTATTACAATTGGGAAAAATTTTGCCTAATAAACTTATATTAGTTCTTCGTGATATAACCTACTCTATTTTATTGATCATTTTTTTATTTATTTTATCAACTCGTTTATTACTATTTTATGTATTCGCTGAAGTCATGCTCCAAGCATTGATAGAATCCTGCTTGGATATTATATATAAATAAAATCGTGATTATATATATATATATATATATATATATATATATATATATATAATAAACTATAGGCATACGTATTATATTATTTATATAGTACGTATTATATAATATTTAAAGTACTTAGGTATTATATCATTTTTATATTTTTATATAGACTAAAAGTATGGGAAGAAAGAAGATAAGAAACAACTTTATTTCTTGTAATAAACACCTTGAAATGGCGTCACAAAGTCTGTATCTCTCCACTTCGTCCGAAAACGTGTATGAACATTTTTCAACTCTGAGTAACAACACGATTACGGGAGTGGGAGGGAGCAGTTTAGATACTGAGGTAAGTCTCAATGCCTTCTGTAAACAATACCTTGATTTGGAACTCACACCCCTGATAGGGATCTACGTCTGTACATCGTCAGGGTGTAACGCAACAAAAACTGTAAACAAGATATCGTAAATGAAAAGTTCAAATTTGTTGAGTTTATAGTAAGTAATCCAAAAATGAAATGAGGTACATTTTCCACACTTGAGTATGTTAGACCAACGATGTTTGCTAGGACTTTTATTAGGGCACAGTATAAATATTTGACATGTTTCTCTCTTCTCGGTGATTATTTACACAATTCTTAGGGTTTGAGAGTCCAACTTCTCTTTCTTTATTCTTGATTTGGTATATTTTTAATCTTACAGTTCATCCAACTGACTCGGGGATAATTTGGTTGATTTTGTATATTCTAAGTAGTTCTCCAGGTTTTTTTTTTTTGTGTGTGTGTGTGTGTGTGTGTTTTTTGTTGTTGTTAGTATCGTCGTNACATCAATGGGAAGTGTTTGTTCATTGGGATATATTTTAAATTTTTATCCGTGTTTTCTTCTTTTACAAACATTGATTATTCTGTGTACCTAAACCTCGCAAATATGTTAATTTTTTTTATTTAACACAATCATTGGTGCATGAACACGTACTTGGGGGCTCAATCATCAATGAGAAGACAAAATAAAAAATATGGTGGGTTCAATATTCAAAAAAATGTTTGACAAAATATTTTAAACAAATGACGTTTTAAGGGGATGCAAATGATAAAATTTGGACACAAAAAAACTAAAATTATAAAAAATATTTTTTTAATGTAGTTCAATTTTTTTCAGTTTAATTTTTTTGGCTGTTAAGATGAATTTCAGATAGAATTATCAGAATAATTAATATATGTGCTATTGAGTAGTGAATGTGCAAATGCTGTAAGTTGGCTGTACTTTTTGAATCAGTGATATGTGTAATATTCTACATTCCTCTCTTGACGTGTAGTCTTCGTGACATAGAATTTTTATAGTACTGTTAGCGCAATGACTAATCTTCGATCAGTTTAATCAATTCCTCTGTTTCTTTCTATCGAGAGCGCTGTATTCTTGGGTCAGAGCACGTGAAGCATCGTGATTGACATATTAACTGGTATACTTCTTAAGAACATATGAAAATCTACCATAAAAATTTTCCTTCGTTGTTTCAACATGTCTTCCCACGCGGCGATGGTGAGATATTTTTAATAGTTTAATGGTGTAATGTCGTGTTATCCACGTCACATGATACTTTGAGCAGAGGTGATTCCTGAAAGCTGACTCTAACAATTTCCTTATAAATTCTGAAATGAGTATGTTGAAATTTATGTGACGGAACATTAAAAGACTGGATAATATTTATGGTAAAGTGCTACCTGAGACTTTCCTGTAGCAAAAGCGGTTTCAACGTGTGATCAAAATACGCAGGTCTAAAATCACAAATAATGTGGGAGAAAAACGTAATATCTTTCATCACCACCATACGTCATGAAACATAGAGTACTCTTTTAGACGTATCTTATCTTTGGAAATAAATAATTATTTCCCCAAAAATGAAATTTGAGTATGACCATAGGGACGTATGCAGAATAATAACCTAACATATTCTCCAGGTGCCAGCCATTCCGATTAATTACACCAAAGAATACCGGAGTAAAACCCAGACTGAGATAGAACTGCAGAACTCAGTCGTGTAAAGGTAAACGAATATTGATAAAAATATGACTATTATGAAACATTAGAAAGATTTAAAAGTGTTATAGTCGTTTTAAATATTTATTAATTATTATTAAAAGTGGTTTTACAATGACATGATTAAGCACACAAAGTATTTTAATTCATTAATATTAATTAGGGTTGGAGAATATATGAAGGGGTAAATAGAAACTCGGGTTTTTTATTAAATCAAGAATATTTTTACAGCATCAGTTATGTTATTAACGTCTGCCATTACAATATAAAATCTTATGTGTCAAAATTTCTATGTAGGCTGTATGCTCAGTATTTTACAAATACAAACTTTCGATCTTTATTTAGGCCATCCTCAGGTGACATTAAACAAAGATCGAAACTTCCTGGAAGTAATCGAAAATACTAGATATGAAGTTTCCATAAAAGGTAACCGGATAAAGATTATACAAGAAATAGTGCAGTAGGAAGCTTTTAATCGCTGATTTGAACAGATTCAATCTAGTGATATCTTGTATTTTTTTTGAAAGAAATTGTACATGAATGATAGTGAATTTATTGGCGAATAGTGGTTGAAACGCTATGTTGACGAATATTGCGTTACGCCGAGTGTGGTTTGGGTGAACAAGAGAACTTGTTATAAAGACAGGGTGGCACTTGTAGCTTCAAAACAGATTCTGAGCTGAGTTGTCCCAAAACATACTGCCATACCACAAATGGTACATCTCCATTACAGAGATAGGGAACCATTGATTACAAATCTAAGAATGATGTACGGATGCAATTTCAAAAGATGAATTTCATGATCGTTGACATAAAACGCTTTAGGTAGGTCAAGAAATTCCTTGAGTTTTATCTTCATGACCTAGAGAAGTATAAAATCATTTTAGAGTGAAAATATTGCACTGTTAGTGGGAAAGGAGAACTACGCGACAGAGAAAATGTTATTATGCGTTAAAAAGTCTAGTTTTCCTAGATTCTTTAAAGCGGACAAAGTGAAATAGGTAGATATCATCCAACATAGTGTACATTTTCTTTCTTATGTAAAACTTACTTCAATATGTAACAGAACATATCTTCAGATACATAGTTTTGAAAATGTGTGAGTGATTTCAATATAGTGTGAGATCAAGATTTTATTAAATATTGAGATATGTGATATGTTTCTGATAAAAATTAATTTTTAATGAGTTAATAATTCTTAATACTACATCAGCGTTATTTTCGGAAATTAAATAGAAAGTGTTACATAGGTGAATGTATTCGGTGAACATTAATTTTGAAATATTACATACGTCATTTTAGACAGATCTATCAATGCATACGTGCACAGGTCTAAACCTAATTAGATTTGCTACATAATATACCTTATGAAATAAATAACACGCCATGTACTATAAAATCCACAGTAATATTCTTTTATTTGACAGATCAGAACGCTGAGTTGAAATCGAATTGACAACTTTATTCTGTTGACAAGACAAACAATCGAAAAAATAGACTACTCTTGAATGTAACTAAATATACAAAAATTGCCAAAATTGACCCAAAATTTCAATAAATTTATATCTCGATATTTCACAATGTTTCACGATTATCTCGATATTTCTCAATTTTTTACGATGTTTTGGAGCGATTATTAAAAACAGTGTAAAAAGGAAACTTTGTGATCCTATTTCAAGTGACTGAAATTTTGTTTACAAATATTTTATATTTTGTTTACGATATAAAATGTTCCTGAGTATAGACTTTGAAAAACCTACTACGATCTTTCAAGGTATTCTTAGAAAAAAGTACGTAAATTCTGGATGGTACATATTTTCCCCAGTTCTTTACTGTTTATATTCTGTGGACCTCAAAGAGATAGTTTTTGGGTGAGAAGGTGATCTCACGTCACTTATGATCACGTTCTTCATGTGGACCCTATAACAAAGGTATTTGCAACAAAATTATATAAAGGATTTTATGAAGACACAAATAGCTCTTTTACGTACAAGAAGTGAGGTAATACAATTATTTTGTAGAATTTACGAAAACAATTTCACCCAAAGTAACGTTTAGAAATCANTAATACAATTATTTTGTAGAATTTACGAAAACAATTTCACCCAAAGTAACGTTTAGAAATCAACATCCTTTCTTAGTGATCCTCAATATTTGCAAGTAAAGTTTTAAAATCTCATTTTAACTAGTTTTTTTCCTCCAGGTTGATATATCAGAGAGGGCAACTCCGCTGGCATTGGGATATATAAATACCATTTTACAACAATTTATACATTTAGATAAATGCTAATTTACATAATCTATTTCCTCTTCTTCCTCAATAAAATATGTTGAATATTAATTTTACCAAGATTATGAATGCTTTCTCAATATCCACGAGAAAATACAAAAATACGCCACGATTATATTTTTTTTAACATTCATAATAACAAATTAATTTTCTTAAACCTGAATAATTTGTTCCGTCGTCCATTACAACTTTGTCCATCACTTTGACATTACCCTTTCCTAGAAGTCATTGAAATTACCTTTCACACAAGGCTCGGCAAAACTCAAACTACATACTCTTTCTCATACGAACCAAGTATTGAAGTTTTCATGAAGGTAGCATGTTGTGTCATCTTTGATCTGACGTTGTTCTCTGGGAGGTTAGTAAACAATAAGTTTACAAGCTCTGTTGTTAGCTGTGAGTCAAGGCTGCAAGACACCGGGAAACAACTTCTATTATTCTATCGGTTAATGCTACTAATATCTACAAAAACAATGATACAAGCATATCTGTCAGAAAAGTACAATAAATTTGAAATGAACATACAACTAATATCAATCGAACAACGTGCTCTCAACAGCCAACGAAATGGGATAGTGTCTACCACGTGCTTCTGGATGACGCTGCAGGGTCTTTAGAATTGCACTAACATTACTTGTAACTACCAACCTTTGTTATCTTTACGTCGAAGAATCTTCCGAAAGAACGTACGGTGTTCATTCAAATCTGACGTTGCTTTTAACATGTTTAATTTCCTCATTTGATATATGATAAGCTGTAAATGGAGATAATCCTGTTCTTCAACATAACATTAAGATTTCTTAGTGAAAGAAAAGCTGCAATAAAATATTATGAAATAATTCGTACTTAACATGAGTGGATGGAAATATAACGTAAGAAATTTCTTGTACGATCCAAATATATATAACTGTTATCCTCTGTATTTTTACAGTTGGTGTTACTGATTGTCAATATTTCGATTACTGGTTCGTTATTAGTTATGTATTCAGTATTACTGACTCCGGGTAGTTGAATTCAAGCATAGTTGAATTGGCGTGAACATATTTCAAATGGATTATATATTCTACGAAATACAAACTAACTTCTAAAAATTAAAATTAAATTAATAAAAATGTTTAAAATAGGCCGTAATTTAAATACTTATCTCGTACTATATTATACTTACTTGCAGAATTACAGAAAAGTATAGTAAGTTTCTCCATCACACGCAATATGGGTCTAAATCATCTCTGGATTGGAAAGACCATGCTCTGGGAATAAGATGTACACAGTTGAAGAGACATTGATTGACATCACATCATTCGTCACATTTGTAGGTTAATAAGACATATTAGGACTAAAGTAACAACAAATATTTAGGCTTATAATGTTTATTTAATGTTTAATGTATTAATACTCTCAAAGAACAGCTATAATTTCTGAATATTAAAATTTCACGGAAATGTTCAACATTTCTTGTGTGATGTGAACGGAGGATGCATAGTGTTTAGTCTTTGACAGTGATTCTCCATTTTCTTCAATCGTATGGAGCCAGAGTTCTTTTTATAGTGTGTCATTAGGCTGACATACGAAATAAGTACAAAAGAAAGGAAATGTAAATACCGATATAATTAATACGCTTTCGACATATGTGATTAGGCTGAAATATGAAATAGATTCTAATGAATGGAAATAAATTACAAAATTGTGAATATTAGAAGATTTTCAGGATTTAAAAATACCTTTGTAAAAACATTAATTTAATTAACTTAATTCATTTAATATAGAAAAATGTTTAACTAAAATACAATATATTTTAATTGGATGGTTCGAACAGGACTCTCCAAAACAAGCGGGAAATACAACACTGCGGTTACTTTAGATGTTTAAATATAATTCTCGCGGGTCTCTCGTTGCCTTCCATGGAAACGACATAGTTCAATCATCCATGACCTGACACAATAGAGAACTCACAATTCTAAAGACCGTGTTGGAGATCTCTTTCGTATATAGTTTCCTAACCAAGTCAGCCGAAATACGACTTCATGATTTAAAGAAAAATGTGCTGTGCTTACACTTCTCTATATACTCGTAGTGTAAGGTTATAAGGCATTCCTGTCCCTGAAGGCTTACTTCAGTCCTAGGGATGACATGGGAGGTATTATATGAGAATATAATCGAAAACAACTCATAATTGATTCCTTAGTTTTTAGGACCGATGATATGGAATTAAAAAATCTGTGTATTTAATCATAATAAACTTTCCAGCGATTTTTAATTTTTTAAAGTATTGCAGAACAAAAATAATTATATATGTAACATCAAAATGTGGCAACGTTGTGAAAAAACTTTTTGAACTATGGCAACACCAGGTGAGAGAACTGATGAATTTATAGAGTTGTGATAAGGCATGATTTGACAATTACCATCATCCATGAACCCAGAGCTTCCGGCGTTATCTGATATCTAAGATATCTCTTCATGTCCCGTGTTGGAACGTGTCTAAAACGGTTATTGCCGGGTTACACGCAGGCCTGACAAGTGACTCAACCTAACTGCGGAGAAATGTTAAATATGAAGAAATATGTCATTTATTCGGTAAGGAATGAGTGAATTCTCCATTAAAATGTGTTACTCGCGTAATTCAAGATAATTTTTGGCATATGGAGAGAGATCATGAATATTAATAATATCTTTACAATAGAATGAAAATTTACTTTTTGTATGTTACATTTAATACTAATATTACGGAGCAACTAGTTTTGTTTATAAAATAGAATATAGAATTCACACTTTTTTTATTTTTACATGAATAAGTTCATTTGTTATAAGATGTTTATTGAGTATTTGTTATTTTTATAAACTATAAATGCATAATTGCCAATTGACATAAACGTATAGCTATATTATGTACGTACTTTGTCAAAATGTGAAACAAATTGCCATCCTACCAATCAACTAAGTTGCATAAATCGGTAATCTTGTTTCATTATTTCAAACATGGAAGAAGTTACATTATATTGAACGAGAGTAATAACGAACCTATAAAGCTTTATTTCAATTGGTTGTCATATTTAACATCTTTTGAAGTTAATTATAATCGTGTATAAAATCGTGTATATTTTCGATTAATTATATTTGACTCTAATTCGATCTCTTTTTCAACAAATTGAAGATAAAAAAGATACCGATGTATTAGTACAGTTATGTATTAAATAGACCGATTTATTCGTTCCGATATATATTAAGTAAGTTTGATTAGAAACTTTCCGATTACAAATTGAATATGTATTACATCCACGAGTTTACGAACTTTACGAACCAAATTCATCGTAACTATTATTGCCAATATCATAGATTCTAAACAAAACCGTTTATTTCTAAAATTCAAATGTTTATTTTTGAAACACTAACTGATCCTTAGCAAATAATTTGCGCACACCTTTAAAGAAGGAAAAAATAATGAGAAAATACTGTCAATTGTTAGTGACTTTTTTTGTGTGTCAATTAACTGTATGCATCTAGTACAACGCTGTCCAACTGGTGGCTCGTGGGACGTATGCGACACGCAAAACTCTTTTTACAGCCTGCGATTTAAAGTACGTTTTACATCAATTTTTCAATTAATGTTGGGGCCACAACTTTCTGTTATAAATATATGCTGTCAGAATTGATATTTGACGTGGCACGTCTGGTGAGAGATAATTCAAAATTGTATCCGGAGCTGCACCGTCATACATTACAATATGAAAACATTTTATTACTATACTGAATATTAAAAATACTTTTAAAAATAAAGAAATATAATATTTATTTTTACATCTTGAAATAATATAAATTTGTTGATGAGAATCAAAGTATCGCGTTACAAATAAATAAATTTGACCCATTACTATTATTCGTTGGGTTTGCCATTCGTTGTTTTATCCTTTGTCATACCCCATTCCGTGCCCACCCGATAGATCGAAAGTTCATAGAAAATGTTCCGCGGAGTAAGATATGTTGGACAGAGCGCTGATCTAGTATGATGCTTTTCCACTCATCTCAGTCTTGCACAACAATCGTCTTGAAACATTTAGTAGATGAACACACATGCACATTTCAGAAACTACTACTTGCCTTTGATGTCAACGTTTCAGCGGAATTTCGTAAACGCCGATCTCTCTTCGTGATTGCATTTTAGTTCGTATGTCTGACGTCCCTTATACCTATTCCTGCGGATTGTTCTGACACATACAAACTAAGTAATCCGTTTTAAGCGAATTGAAGCTCCCGATCCGCTTTAAAATCGTAGTATCCACACAAACATCTTTTTAATTTGAACATCTATGATTACATATCAAGCCCGTGTAATGTTTACTTAAATTATCTACACTTCTGTTGCATGTATATTTACCATTCTTTGTGATATTGATACCCTGTTTTTTTCCTTCATTATTTGCCAAATATTTCCATTCCCTGAAAATTAACACGATTTTCATATACACATAGAGGCGTTATCTCATCCTCTAAATAATGGTCCCGTATGAAACGGGACAAGTTATAAGAAGCTTTTCAATGTATAACAGATACACGGGAGGTCGTATCGATTCTTTTAGGAAGACAATACAAATAGATTTTTCCATTGACCCATTCGTGTTGTGAGTTACTTGAAGCGCAACTTGGACGGAAGTGCCGAAGGTGAGTTTCGATTAATGGTTTCCGTAAAAGCTAAAACTCGGCACCCGGCTCTTTCGTCATGCATGCTGGAGTAATTAGCGACAAACCAGTTTCCCTGTGACGTGCGTTAAGGTGCGGATAAATGTCGTAGGAAAGACGTGGCGTATCCTGTAAAAGAAGAGTGGTTGAAGTAAATATATATAGTGGACGTGGATTCGAGAATGCGACCTCATAACTTTGCAAATGTGACGGCAAAGAAAGTCAGTTAATTTTTTTCAGTCTTCTAGATAGCGTCGCATCATTTCCTTAACAAGGAACTTAGGTTTATGCATTGGTATGCGGGTTGGAATCGCGTGAAACTTAAGTTTCAGAATACAATTGAAATTATTGTCAGTACTAGTTATTAAATATAGCAGCAAGGTATTTTGTAAAATAGACGCTGAGTTGGTACTGGTTACATAACTTGTTCACTTAATAACTGCGTTTGTTACAATTGATTACAACATAAATTATTTAAAC
Source organism: Laupala kohalensis (assembly GCA_002313205.1). NCBI lineage: Eukaryota > Metazoa > Arthropoda > Insecta > Orthoptera > Trigonidiidae > Laupala > Laupala kohalensis. The sequence goes on from NNCF01126952.1 coordinate 409,849, forward strand.
TAATGTTTGTTTGAGACTTGGTATTTTTAATTTTCCTCTTTCATATTCATCATTGTGCTCTGTATTGGGAAAAAATGACTGACTTTCCATATTCTTTAACATCTGATTTTATTAGTGTCGAAGAAAGACCAAGAAAATGATCACGGAGATTATATAAACATTCGTCCAATTTTAAGTGTTGTATAGAATTCATAGAGAAATAGAGGTTATCGCAGCTCAACATAAAATTTGAAATGTCAAATAAAGGATGTTCTTCAGAATATATTTTCAGGCGTGTTATGTATCTCAAAGGTATAAATTTTTGTATTCTTTTATAATTAAAAGTACATTAAAGTTTCCTTTGGTATGCTGTTCGATTATTAAATATATACTGTATTATTATTAAATACATTCTTCTTCAACTACCCCAATATGGTTACGACCTCTTTTAACGTTCATTTTATTAGTTGTCCATTTTATGAATCTATAATATTACGGGGTAGGTATCTATTTTTACCGATCAACTACTTCGTCCTTAATATTACGATCCTGATTATGAATATCTGATAGTCATGTTGTACAATTTTCATCGAAATTTCGAACCATTTTCAAAATGATATCGTTACTTAAGATACATTTATAAGGGAACTGAAGTGTTGTACAGTGTCCCGTGATTAACACGTTAAGCGCAGTAAACCATCTTGCTACACATTCCAATTTTCACCTCCAACCGACTATACAGAGACGCCCTTCCTAATTATATCGTTTTGCTTCTGTTTTTTTCTTCTTCGTCTCCTTCCCGCAGCCGAGGTAGGGGGCGTGTTTATGGACATTTCTGGATTTTAAAATACGACGAGCCTTAATATCGGGAGATAACATCGATCATATTCTATGAAACAGCGATGTCGACGGCACCTCAGATGGCAGATTACGCGGTCGGAGTGGGGAACCGGCCCCCACACTTTACGACCTGCTTACCTAGAGTGGAGGATGATAATCTCGAAGATTTTCGCGACGCGGGACGACTCGCCTTGGCGCCACTCTTAAACGATTCGAGAGAGACAGGAAAGATGTAATGAGGGAATAGAGATAAAAATGATTAGTTTCTATCCAATATTCCGTGTCAGAACAACACAAGATAGGTCCATTTCAATACCCATAACATACATCGAATTAAATTTTAATATATTAACAACCTAATTTTGATTGTTAATTTAATTTTAGTAATAAAATAAATATTTCAATTAGCACAACAGTGCTCTAGAAAGCAATACTGAAGTGAGGTATTATTTTATTCACATTGCAAATGAGGATTACCAAATATATTTTTCGTTTAATGTGTCCAAATATCTAAATTCATAATGATTTAATTCAAATGTAACATTCATTCTAAATTTGTTTTTAATATTGTACAGTAAGAAAAAGAAATTTTGAGAGAAAAATGTTAATTACAATGAAATATTGTATTATTTATTATTTTCTTCGTTTACTTTGATTTAACCACAAGATAAGACATCCGAGACACATCGTAAATGGAAATCTCAAATCAAAGACAACTGACTTACTGAGTAAGAAAAGTATGTAGAAATCAATGGAAGATCGTCAATAGGTTAAATTAACAAACGAATAAAACCTAATGATAAGATCTTCATTTCAATTCTACAAATTTAACATTTACATATATGATCATTCGTTGGTTTGGAAATAGTATATTCTCACAAATTAGTATGGGTTCGATAGATCTAAAAATGGGGTTTCCGTTTACATAGACAAGTGTTACACGCTAGACGTTACCCTTTCATATCAAAATTCCAAGATGTATACGGAGAGAGTCTTTGGCGATTATGTTCTCTCCCTCTATATTTTTTGTGTATTAAAAATTTTGGATGAATTCTTTGATTTCGAAGGGAGAGAAATAAACATCAATTATCTTTTGTTGAAAATAATGCACTAGTATCAAATGTCTTAGCTTTTTCATGTGTATAAAATTTCAAATATTTGACTTGATATTTCAAAAAATATAATCCTGATATAAATATTTGGTTCATTTAAGTACATGGTGTATTTGTGAAACAGTAAATTTTCCTTACCGGATACTTCTCAGTAGCGGGCATTTCTCTACAGCTGACACTTTACACTCCTTGCCATTAAATTCTACTTTAGCGTCTTAAATTCCCCAAAAACAGTCAAATTTGAAGGTTCAATTACTGTCCTTTATATAAAAGTTTCATCATATACATTGAGACCGTTGTATTGAATTTTTTAAGAAAATATCATTTTAACATTTAAAATTACACGAGGAATAAAATTCGAATTCGTAAATTATTCAAATGAATGTTCTTCACATAAATAATTAATTTTCATCCATACGTGGGGCGTTAGCATGACGCTAATATTGTTAAACTACTAAATAAGTAGCCATGGTTTAAATTACTTAGAGATAAAGAGGGATTTCTAATCACACATCATCTGTAATATAAGTAAATAGAATCTTATATATTGAATTTCATTCATACTGGGGGTCAATACATTTTTCTAGATATGTAGAAATAACAACTTTTTTACGCACTCGAATAAATACGATTCGTTTGTTTAAAATGAACGTACCAAGAAACGTTTTATAAGTGCGACAAGAAAATAATACACTTCGATGTGTATAGTAATAACATACTTGGATTTGAAGTGTCGGGAATCCCACTCGTCAATTTGAATAATTAGATTTTTAATGCGTAAAATTTTGTGATCGCGTGAGAAAACTTGATAACACTTAAATTGTAATCATTGATGACGGAGAAAGCCCCTCCGTGATCTCAGGTGGTAGCGTTCGAGCTTCTCACCAAGTCATCCGGGATTCTATTCCCGGTGGGGTTAGAAAAAATTTATAGCATTAATGTCCCAGTTCATATAGCTGTGACTACTGAAAAGCGAACCCTCCTTCCTCTATCCACTCCTTCTAGTATCAATAACACCTATTACTAACCCTTCCACGTAGGCCAAGTTGTTGGTAAACCCAGCCAAGCGGTCCACGTACTAACAATAGCCTTCCACCCAACTCCTTCCTCCTAACGCTCCATGTTGATAAGCTTCAATAGCACGCTACATTTCCCATTTGCAATTACTACAATAAAAAAATGACGGAGTAAACCTAACACTTCATAGAAGAAATCAACCGATAACAGAAGTTATTCCGTTATAATAATATTCAGACAAAGTTTCATCTTTGGCAGTACTATTTGAAGAGGAATTAAATCTCTAAATATCTGAGTTTGGCATCCAGAAAGAGAATATAATTACTTATTGGGAATTTGGCATACGAAACACCCCCCAGGGGACTTACATCTAGTAAGTACGTGTTTGGCGAACACGGAGCCCCGAGCTGAGCCTGGCATTGCTTCCACTTACTTGTGCCATGCTCCTTCCTTTCTCTTTTCTGACCTCCCTTGGTCACCTCTTGTTCTTTTCGATCCCGACGCTATTAGGGCTAGGGTATCATTCATTTTCCTCTTTCCTCTTCTTCTTTTTTTTTAAATGTCTGTAGGAAAGTTTTGAGTTATTTTGGAATTTGTGTTTTGAGTTGTAATGCAGGAGGGTTTTTAGTGGGTATGGCTGAGTCTTTCGGCGAGTCCCACACGCAGGGAGAGTCATGTTGGCTCTCCCTAGTGCGTAACTGCATTTTCCCTACCTGTACATGTTTTAAGGGCTCTAATGACCTCGCTGTTGACGAGCCCTAAAGCCCCACAAAAAACAACAACAAAAAAAACATACGAAACAGAATACGCTATTGCAGTTGCCACTATCTGTAGTTTCAACTAATTGTATAATTGTCGATCATTGACTACGCAGCGTAAGTTGAGAGAAAACCTATCAAGATTCATTAAGTTTAATTACTGTTAAATGGATAGTATAATAAACCTACCTTTCAAATGGTTTGCTTGGTAAACATTTTTATTTACGATTTGATAATGCAGTGAACGTAATAGATGCGTGGTTACCTAATTTTGTACTTTGAAAAATCTAACTAAGTTTCAAAAAGTGAATCATATCAATTTTGAATAGAAACAAATGATATACATAGGTATGTAATGTTGCTAAAACCACGAATAGAACGTAAGATACAATACGATGAAATAAGTATTTAAATCAGGTCTTCAATTTCAGATACAAGAAAGTCACAAAACACTCTCACAAAAGAAAATGTCCGGGAAGTAACGTTGTTCTTGTAACAATGCATTTTGGGTAATATAAACTGGCATCACGACATTCTTAGGTTTAATTGTTGAACAGCGTTTTACAACTAACGGGAATTCCTTTATATTTCTGCTGAGACTTAGAAAACCAATGGAAATCACCTCCCTCTCGATAATTAGAAAATGAAATTACTGAGAGTTCCATTACGTTTCCAGTCACTAGTGGAATTGATCCATCTGATTTAATTAAAACCATCCCGTACATGTGTTCAGTTTGGAAAAACTATAGATGGCAGCTCTGGAGTGACGCGGGAGGATTGTTACGTGACTATCGGAGGCTATTAACTATCGATGGTGGTCGATAGTCGAAACTATAGAAAGGTTGAAAATTGTTTGCAATACTTTTTTTCATCACATATATCACCGAATGATGTGGATCTTGACCACTCAATATAATTGAAATAGTATCGTGAGGGCTTGGTCAATAAAAACAATTTCTTAATAACAAGAGTAATTAATAAATTGTTTTTATTGACCAAGCCCTCATGATACTATTCCAATTATATCACTGGATATTTCAAAGAAATAATTAACTTATTCTCAGGTTTACACACGAATCACGAAACAGTTGTTCCGCACATTTTAACATACTGTATTGCATTTCAAATTAATCAAGATACTTCTTTAATATCAATAATGTTATATTATTAACTGACCGTTACTAATATAATAATAATAATACATTTTATTGTCAAAAAACAGTACAGACTGCGTATGACCACGTGGAGGACAATAAACTAATTTACTCTCCGGAAGCAAGCAAGGGACAAT
>NNCF01126952.1:415434-484401 GCA_002313205.1 Laupala kohalensis
TATTCTTGGGCAGGGAATTATATAGAACGATTCCCGAATGGTATGGTTTTTTTTGGCAAAGAGTGGTTGACACTCTAGGGCGATGAATATTATTCCTATTGCGAGTATTGTGTTCGTGAACGAGACTGTTTCGTATAAAGCAAGGGTGGTGCTTCAGTAATTCGGTCTTAACAAACACGACCGTTTCATAAATATAAATGCAGGGAAGTGTTAAGATATTTAATTCCTTGAATAAAGGTTTACAAGAGTTTCGGGGGTGAGATTTACAAATTATCCGAACTATCCTCTTCTGAATTCTGAAAGTTTGAATACTCTGACCGGAATTACCCCAGAAGGTAATGCCGTAACGTAAATGGGAGTAAACGTTTGCAAAATATACGCAACGGGAAATACGTGGACTAACTGCGTTAACTAAGATTCGGAATGCGTAACACAATTTGCTTAATTGGGAATTAAGATTGTCAATGTGACAATTCCATTTGAGGTTGTCTTGAATATGGAGACCTAAGAATTTTGTATTTGTAACAGTTTTTAATTGTGTTCCGTTTAAAGAAAGAGAAACCTGGGGTAAAGATTTTGTGATACTATTGTGAAATGACATAGACACTGTTTTGTCAGTGTTTACAATGAGACGATTTGCATGGAACCAAGTCGAAAGGTTAGACAAAACTTTTTGAGCATTGGCGTGTTTACATAGTAAATTAGTGTCATCAGCAAAAAGAACCATTTTAATCCGATGATTTTTCTTCGCTATCATTCATAACATTGTGTTATAAAAGAATTGGTACAAAAATAAAGAAAACTATACTTCTCAATGAATTGACAAACTCGGATCTCTAAATTATTGAACTAGCACCAATCATCTTCGATTGAATTTCCAAAGAGTATAACGTCCATGGGAACCCCCTAATGATCTACGTAGAGAAACTAACTTGCGTAGAGAGAAGTCGTGACGATGACATTCGCTTGAGAGGCAGATCGAGCCGTGGAGAAGGCGAAGTCGACGGAGGTGGTTGTGACCGAACACGTTGGCCTCACGCCCCGTAAACAGTCGAGGCGTGTCCTACACGAAATAACGCCTCTCGTTTTTTTTTCTCCGTCTCGCGCTCAAAAAGGCGCCTCCTCCGCGCCGCAACTCCATTGGCTGAACGTTAAATCCTGCTCATTGTATGCTCTGGCGTGATTGGTCGCCTTTGTGTGTACAAATAAGAAGAGCGCTCGTTTAGAGTGTGTTTTATTATCGCGTATACATAAGGGATGAGGCTCGCCCCGCTTCAACGTGCAGGCGTCATCACGTCGACTTGAAGCGGGGAGTGGGGGAGGGAGTATTGGGACGGGGTAGGGGAAAGGGATGGAGGAGGAGGGGAACGGGTAAGTGGTTTATTGTGTGACTCGCGACGGCTATGGTGGGAACGAATCAAGTGGAGATGTTTCATGTGCTGTGAATCTCTTGGGCGTGACATGGGGGATTATCATGAAAGATACAGGTTTTTTCTTCATGTAGCATTGTTAGATTGGTGATAAAAGAGTTTATGAATACAAAGTTTTGAATTAATAAGCGTTTAGTAGAGCTAGAAAGATGTGGGAACATATGAGAGACAGAAAATGTATTTTATAAACTGAATTCATCTTTCTTAGCTATATATTCTCTCTATATTCATCTATAACGACTGTTTTGAGTCCATTACATTCAAAATTCTTCACCCGACATCCTTCTCAACCCGACAAATGATTCTCGTTTCTTTTGAATAACTCGGTTCGATTGCATCTCTTTTCCAATAAACTATGAAATGAAAAATTAATTGATTTATTCATACCTGCATATTTTTATATTTTTATTTTTATATTTTAGTTCGACGACTTCGATTTATGTCAAAATTTATAATTTAATATAGCATTTATTCAATATCTTCTTCTCAATGAAAACAATTTATTTGTTCATTAAGCGTGAGCGTTTTTATGAGAATTCGTTATCTAATCACGAAAATAAAGAATTGCAATTAACATAAAATCATGTGAGAAATCTAGCGCTAATCGTGTGAACAAGGAAGCGAATAATAGCTTTACTTTGAAAATCCACTCTTTATATAAAATACATTCAAATATTACTAATAGCCGTAATATCTTCTCAATGTTTTTGTTCAGTTTTAATGGAAAGTGATGTGATGGTCACCCTGTTTATTTTTCATTTTTTTGTAAATTTCTTATATCTGTCTTGACTATTTATAAAATAGTTTTTTAATTACATTTTGATCACCTCTTACTCTTTCGGCCCAACTCAAAATTTTGATCGCTCTCCTGAATAATTATGTAGATTTTTTAAAAAATGTTATAATAATAATATAATAATAAAAGTGCCTTTCTTTTGGCGAGACTGAGAATTTAAGATCTGCTCTTCCGTCTAACCATTTTAAATACAAGGTGAAAATTGGGAGGGTCGTATTTACATTTAAAACTGGGAAGCGATACTTGGGACCATCACGGTAAAACCTTAAGCGATTGAGTTAACCCAGCAAAAGCTCAATCAGGATGGCGGCTTAGTGCCGAACGTGGGTTAAAAGCAGTTAGTAACAGTACAATATAATTATGAATATACAAATAGAAAAAATATCGTGATTACAACAAGGATATGAAAACAAAATATTACATAATGTTACTCTAAAGAGCAGAATTTAAAAGATGAATAAATTCGATATCTAGTGCTCAAATAATTGAGTCATCGAGTTACTATACAAAATATGTGTAGCTAGAAAATTCCAACCAATTTGATTTTAGGGGGTCGAATAGAATGCAAAACGAGGAGGGGTAGATAGTTGCCAAATTGAAGTCCAATATATAATTCGCTAATAATAATGTCAGTAACAAGAATAATTTATTAACGGAAAAAGTAAAATTGTGCTTTTGACCTATTGGTAGACTATACGCATCTTCAATCTTCGGATAGGAACTAATGAATTGGATGTGAAAGACGCCAAAAGAAAATGGGAAGAAAAGTGGAGGTTGGGATGGGACAACAAAAGTAACGGACGGCCCAAGTACGCTGAGCCAGTGTATTAGAGGGATCTTTTGTTTCCGACGGAAAGGGGAGAAAACCTCGATGGTTAACGTTCCCACTCCAACCGCTTCTTCAACTGCTCCTAATGCTCTTTCCCATCCACTTCTCCCCTCACGATGAAGCTCACTCATATTTCAGATACGTAATTCATCCTTCGGTGATATCCCCATCACGGGCACGAGAAACAAGAGAAAACCGTGGCGCGCATTGTAACGCGCGAGTCGATGTATCGAACGGCAGCTCGAAACGCGTTCGACCCTCTGCCTCCGGTGTCATGTTCCAATGAAGAATGAACCTCTGTCAAAACAGCTGCCGGCGCGGTCGTTACAGGCCGCCGACAGCAGAAACCCACCGTGACTGCAGCCTGTCTTGCGAGAGCTGCCTGCCTCCTCATACGATCCGGTTTCCACCCACGATAATTTCTTCAATGTCACCCCCTCTCCGATTTCGTAGTGTTTCTTACTTAAACGATTTCATTCCGTTTCTGTCTGAACTATTTACTCTTTGATATTTATTCTTCATGATGTATTTTTCTCCAGGACATACTTTCCTTCCATTTTTAAATTGTATTCATAATTTCTTTTACCATAATACTTGTTTCGTTAACGTTTGAAAGGTCAAATCGCATTATATTTTACCTTGTACGTTTTGCTTGAAATCTACTGAGAATTACTAATTTACAAAAGAGAAATTGAACAATCGGGATGCGATTTAATTTTCCAAAAAATGCATCAATCCAATTTGTATACATTATCATCAAAGTAGTTGAGCTGTAGATTCACAACCTAGAGGAATATATTTTCTGGAAGCGTTATTCTGCAGCATTATAATTTATATGCCAAGGCTACTTTCATCTCTGACTAAAAAAGTTAATTTGTAAATGTTTGTCTCTTTTACCATTATTGTGTTATTATAGTATTATTGTGTGAAAAAAAAGTAGAAAAGGCCACATTGGTTTGACGATTTCTATGTGAAATCATCAAACATAGGCTTTTATATACATTCCTTAATTAATTCACAGACACTACGTTAGGAAAAAAAACACAATTTACAACATGACACAATTTACAATGCGTTTCAATCTCAGTTGTGGATCATCAGAAATTTACTATTGGTCACAATGAGAAAACAGTTTGTCTCTGGTTTAAGGTACTATGCTAGTAAAAATGTGTATCAATCAAAATATCAGTTACATTCATAATATAATATTACATACATATAGACAAAAACAAATTAAATTATACTAAGATAGTAAAAAATAACAATATTTTATATATATTTTAAAAAAATTAAAAATAAAAAATTAAATATATTATTTAGGTAATCTGTCAGAGTTAGTTTGCAAATTTAAAACATAATTAGTTTTAATGTATATCATTTCCGAAATACTTCGTTTAAATACTTTTTCTCAGTATTTAAAATTTTGACATGGTCCCAATCAGTTTGATGTTGTGAATAATTCTATATTTGGACAACACATTTTGATGTTCACACTTGATATTGTTTTTATGTCCTTTACTTCTGGTTGCCAAACATATTTTTGTCTGTCCAATATAACAAAATTCACATTCCGAACAATTTATTTTGTAGACTACATTTTGTCATAGACTTAGGTAATGTCATTTTTTGGAATTCATTTGTCGTCAATTTTTAAGTTTTATCACCCTAACTAGAAATTTGTGCTACTTTTGGAGAAGCTGGGTAATTTGATTTAAAATGTTACAACCTTCCTCTCCAAGTGGGTTTTTCGTACTAGTCAAATAGTAGTTTTTCATCCGATCTAAATACTATGGTTTCTAAGAAAGTTAATTTTTCTCTTATTTTCCTTTTCTACTGTAAATTTTATCTTAAGTTTAAATTCATTAAAGACTTAAAGAAAATTCATTAATTGGGTTTTATTGGGCAATTCCAAATATGAAATCCATATATCTGGTGTATTGAAAAAACTGGTTTACAAGACACCAAATGTAGTGTACGTGATGAGTAGTTTTATTTTTACTGTTATTAACTGTTTAAACAGACGTCATTATGATATATTTTTCTAATAGCACTAGACCCAATCAAGTGTAAAACTTCTAACAGTGTGGAATGTGTATCGTTTTATGAAGTATGATGCTGACGAGTTTGGAGTTCATTGTAATTACACATTGAAAGAAGGACTCTGTTAAGTACGAGATAGAATCAGTGGATATTGAGTTTTTTATTGAATGTAGACGTTATGATCTCACACCTCCTTACTTAAATTGAAAATAATTTAAAACATTTCAAAATTTCGAACTAATATTGAAGGAATACAATTATACGATCATTAAATTGCAGAAGAAATTTCTTAATCTTAAAATTAGATAAAAACATTATGTATTGCAATGTTTAAGGAAGAACTTAATTTATTTAGACAACATTATTTCTAGTTTTTTTCATTTAGAAATGAGCAATTCATTGTTTAACACACAACATACTAATCTCAACAAAGTATATCATGAGATCGGCATTATATAAGACTTTTCCAAATTGTATAATGTTGCGTATTCCCATATGGATTTCAGCACCTTTGGCAATGATAATTTTTTTAAAGCATACCTGCCATCCCGCAGCAAGTAGTTGATGTGGTTTCACTTGGTAAACAATTTTGTACATATGTATAAAGCGATCAACAATTCTGAAGTTATTGAATTTTGTGTACTTTCATTGCCTGTTTAAAATCAAGATTTGATCAGAAAATTATTTATTTTACTAATTGACAGATGCAAATATATGGTGATTCAAAGGAAAAATTGACCAGTCAAACGCAGACACTATTTGGTTGATTTGAATTTTACTCATGAGTTTCTTTAAAAAATGACATATTTACAAAGACTGATGCAGTGAGTATTACTGTAGCTTTGGACAAAAGTAATTTGTTGATAACTTAGAGACTGCATTTAACGTAAATTGATGTATAAAAAGATCAAAATTAACCCTTCAAATCAGTTAAAATCTATTTAAAATATGTATTTATGTACAAGTTTTTAAACAATTGTATACAACTTAAGGATATCTTCCCACTGCTTGTGGGTTGCCTAAAAGTCACAAAAAAGAACAATTATTATTTCTTCAATCCATAGTCCATTATATATTTTCACTGAATATTTTTCCAAGTTACTTTCTTGTGGGTATGATAAATGATGTATCAAAACCATTACCACTTCAACTAAAGTAAAAGTTCCTAAAGATAACAGTATAGTATCTTTAGATGCAATTTTACTGTTTGATATCATACCAGTTCATGCAATTTTTTTCTTGGTATTTCTAATAGAGGGAATTGAATTACGTATTTCATATCCATTTCATATGATGAAGCTATCATTGCTACAATTTATTAATAGATTTTATTTTTTTCACTATTAATAAAAACGTTTATTCCCGGACTCATGGTACAGCAATGTGAATACAGTCTAAATTTCCGGAATTTGTCTTGTGAGATCTTGAAAATAAATGTTTGAATGGGTTGTCTTTTAAACCCATTTTTTTACTGGATGTGAATGACATATTTTGCATTGCCCCAATGACATAATTAATTAATTGTTTCAAGTCATTAATGATCCATAGATGAAATTTACAATAGAAAGAGAAACTGAGTATGGGTATCCCTAATACGAAAAATGTGGTTTATAACATGATATCCCTGTGACTGTCCGTGCGCGCCGATTTTGGCTAACGGAATTAGTCAATTTCATTTACAATTAATATTTAGTATAGTGTCTGCTCGTTGTCTGTCCATGTGCTCTGATATTTTTAAATATTAATATAAAACATACTTTATTTGAAATTGAACAGATATATTGAAAAATTTCTTAGAAATGTCTCCAATTTTTCCTGTAAATTTTCTTCACGGAAAGAGTAGTTAGTATGGATTACATCTGCATAAGCGACATTTCACTGGAATGTTTCATATAGACAAGGGGAATCTAGTATCTCTACCCACACTACCTCAGTTATTCACTACAAGCAGAACTACCCAGCGTTCCCCGGAATTTGAAAAGTAACATTAACCCTTCAAAATAAATATTAGATTTTCAAAATATTAAAACAATTTGGAAACAAAATAAAAATAAAATAAATATTTCCATTGTTGAACAAACACACAAAGTTACATCAACATCCAAGAACAATTGATTCTCTGAATTTATATATTTTACCCTCCCTGGGTTATATATTGTTCTGTCTACATGTCTGATTTTGTTTTTTGTTTTTTTACTTTCCATGTTTCTCTACTTTTGAGATGTAAAATATTTCCTTTTTTTATTTCAGAACTTAAATACCACTAAGAAAACTATCCAAAATAAAAACAGTTTTTAGTATCGTATGGTAATATACATGTAATTACGAATTATTTTAAAATCCTGACAGAAGGAAAATATGCTTTAGACAGAAAGATTAATAAACAAAGCGCCTAGTTAAGACCTCTGAATTCGATGATTTTCATTTCACTTTTAGATTATGTACTTGTAAACCGTTCTTTACAATCTTTAGATAATTTTGCTTTTACGATTGGGTCATGTAGATTATACATTCACCTCACGTAACACAATCAAACACTGGCGGACACATTAGTAAGGTTCATAGTCAACAATCTACTGTTTAACAGCTAATTTTAATTATTTTCTACTCTTGTAATTCATTAATATTAACTATACATTTCATTTCGATTGCAATAAACTTTAACGAGAGTCCTTTGCAATTACAAATAATTTAATCGATTACTATTGCCGATTTCCATGCCACAGATTTCCATAGAATTCACTTTTATTAGTATAGATTTCAAGAGATTTACAAACTATATTACAGAGCAGATGTACCAAGAAGATTGAGAATGCAGCATTAGAAAACTAAATTGAAAGAAAGAACACTGATACTACTGACAGAAGAACGTAAAACCCACTCCTAATACGATATTACCCGATTGTGGTTCTATAATCCATACTAATACATAAATACGCGATAGCGTGTCTGTCTGTTTGCTACAAAATCACGACTAAACCACTGAACCGATCGTGATGAAATTTGGCAAGGAGTAGCTTAAATTTTTAGGATGAACATCGGCTAACTTTTATTTTAAATGTGTGATAAAAAATAGAAATCGTCTTTGCCAATAAATGTCTATAAAATAAAAAAAGACAGTTATATTTGCTTACGCTGCCTAGCTGGTTAGAGATGGGAGACAACTATGAATGACAATATTGTTTGCCTCAAAGAGTTATACAAAAATGTTTGCGGCAGCATATGACTGTCTACAAAAATTAACCTAAATTATCGATAAAACGTAATTAAAAATAGAAATGTTAAAATAATTCAATTTAAGAGAGTAATTTAGGAAGTAAAAAATCAATCATCATCAAATGTAATAGATTATTTGTTTTGTGCATTTTACAAAGATAAAAATCGTCTTTAAACAATCATATTGGCTTCTTTATGCCTATGGTGTGCTTAAACTATTTGGGAACATAGTAAAGAGTAATGAACAGTTTGCTTTTTAGCTTATATGACATTGCAACCTTTTCCGAATAATTGTATCCAATTTCATTGACCTTTTTAAAAAATCCTTAGAAGGTCTTGCCTGTAGCCAAGGAGCTAACTTTACTAAATTTTTACATACAAGGCAACACGTATGTTTGCCATATTTATTCACATACGGATCGAGATGGGAAGCTTCTGGAACAGTCCGACTATTAATTTTAATATCGCACGCGCATCCAGTTATTCCATGGTTACTACTAAACACGTATTATTGTATAATCAATTGGTAGAGGTCTGAGTTCAATTAGAACAACAAGGATTTAAATCCCAGTGAGGTCGGGGAGGATCATTCTTCGACGTCTACCCTGTCTCTCATCCATATTCAGTCCATATTACTGTGTACCTTGCTCATAAAGGGATCAAAATGGCAGGACAGTGATGCTGACCGCATTCTTGTGCCGAGGCCAAGGAATCGCTGAGTTTTGCCCTCCACCATCTCCTAGGATACGATAGGGATTATAGTAGAAAAACTTTGGATTTAATTTTATGATTGTGTAAGTAATATACATAGTGATACAAATGGAATATTACTAATGATGGAATTAAAGTGTATCAAAAAATGTACTCGTATGTTGATGTGCGTGATGGATTTACTGATGGTTGAATTGCTTTGTGCATTAATATTTTCATAAAATTAATTTATTTAATTAGATCGACCAAGATATAATGCAAATGACCAATACTCTTTGATTTTTAATGTAACGATATTCATTGTAGAAAGTAGGATAAATATTTTTGTACAAATTGTAGTTACAACTTTCTTACAACCTATCAACTTACTTAAAATGTAGGTACGTCATTTCTATTCTTTCGTTTCAGTCGTCTCAATAAATATAAACTACTCTGTCGTTCTACGTGTAAATGAAAACACCTTAAATCACGTAGGAGGTTATGATGTATGTGTGCTGTACTAGTGTCCCTATCTGTATGATCCACAAACAGCTTCACAAATTAACTTGAGCCTCAAGCCTACGCCCGTGACGTTTTAGAAACGACAGAGAGCTACGTTGAGATCGAGGTATAGGAGAAAAGGGGAGGTGTGCTGGACGCTGCGGGGTGCGGAACTTCGGCGTACAACATCCGTCTCCCACGGACACCCGGATATCTCACGCGGGAGATCTATTGGCCGTGGCGTCCGCCCTTTCCTCCCACAAGTCTACTTCGCCCACTCGATATTTTCACGGTCCCTCCTGTTATTACAATGTCATTCATTGACCTATGTGTGGATCGAATTGAGAGTTGTTTAGATTATACTAATATCATAAATTATTTTTGTTTAAAATTAGACTGCTGTTATCTTACTCCAAAGAACGGATATTTAATATTTGTTGAACACGTGTATTTACTTCGTATTGAGGCGAGAGTGCGTTAAAGGTGAATGTCTTAAGTTGAAGTTTGTGAATTGTTTCCAAGTGACGATATTAGTGTTTTTTGTTTGTTTTTGTGGGGCTTTAGGACTCGTCTACGTCAAGGTCATTAGAGCCCTTGGTAGTGGTGTCAAATGGTGATGTTGCAACATTATATATCATCGTCCTAATAAAACTTGTGTGGATGACGACTGCAAAGACATGTATTCGTAAGAAATGCAAAAACCTCTAGCATCATGTATTGGTATTCTAAATATATAGCAGCGAATATAAGAAAAAATAATGAAATGTTGAAAATGAAAGAAGAGAAATTGAAAAATTGGTTTTATTTTTTATTACTGGGTTTTAATAGTATATAAATTGTATCTAGTACATATTAGAAGTAATGAGAATGAAGTTACACATATTAGATGTATAAATTGTTCAATATTTAAACTTGTGTACTATTTCTAGTAAGTTTCCATAGCAAGAAAAACTGCTGTTTGAATGAAAATTGTATTGCAATAACAAAAATATATTTAGATGAACTTTGTTTAGGTTTTATCTTATGTAAGAACTCCCCTCTTTTACTCCTTTGACAGAAGTTAATATTATTAATTTTTTACATTTATATCAACTATAAGAACTATGAGAAGACTTTCTCAAAGTTTAATAATCAGACACACTCTCATGACTGAAAATTTATTTTATTTTCTTATATTTATAAGAACATAAAATTATGTTCTTCTAAATGTGACTAGTTTTATTCAAGATAGGAGAAGTCTATTTTGAATTACAACATGCTTTTACAACATGTGTTTTAATTACATTTGAGGATAAATTCATATTTCAACCAACAGGTTGACCTGTAGTGTATTGGTTAAAACACTCGCTTTCTACGCTGACATCAGATGATCCAAGAAGAAAGTTCAGTGGTGGAAAAAGTATGAACTATTCGGGAGAATACGGTAGGACTATTCGGGGAACTCCAGCTACCCCTGTTTTTCATTCCCCAACAACCACCACTCACAATCCGTCCGTACCTCTCAATCAACATCATTCAACCTCCCCATTTACTCGCGTAGCCAACTGAAAAACGCTGATCGAGCGCGGGAGTGGGGAATGAAAGAACGGCGAACTGTCAACGAACATTTATACATTCACCCAATATCTATCCAAATTAATATTGAATTTAAATGGTCATTATTCTCCGCAGACGACAATCGCCATTACCTATGAAATTTACTTCTTGTTCTAAGTGGTCACATCTCTCACAGTATCTCACCCTATATCTATCTTTCCTTTCCTTCATTCAACCTCTTCCTCTCCAACCCCTCACATTCGTATGCGGGTGTCTCCAAAGGTCACGTGCGGAGGGTGTGCCCGAGAGGCCGGAACACACGAGCTGGCTGAAAGATGAAGATATCATCAAGAAGAATATCATAATAACATAGCAAGCAGCTTACCCTTTCCTCCTCTTTTTCTCTTCACCGTGGTCTCTTCCTCCTCCCTTCCTCTTGGGCTCCATCATCGCATAAATAAATGTCAATTAGAATGGACAAAAAACACAAGGCGTACCAACATCCGTGCGCGCCCTCATGCGTATGCGGCCGTTCTCTCAGTGAGATTAAATATTGCACCTTAAAAGCTTGACACAATCGGTAATGAAATCTGTACGGGCCAGCACGGCGGTTGCATGCGCTGTCCTGAGGCTGAGGGGCATCTATCCAGTGTGCTAGAACTACGACGCTCACGACGCGGTGGGACCCCCGAGAAATTAGCTACTGGGCAAAATGTTTTGTGGAAACTTTAACGCAGGTTTAAACGACGAAATCGCCCCACATTCTTAAAAGGAATCACTGCAACTGGAACTGGACTGTAGTTGGAAGTGTAAATAGAAAAAACTCAAGATATCAAAGTTCAAGTTTAATAAAATTTGATGTTTTAACATTATTTTAAGTTTTTAAATAGTGGATGAGATAGTGACGTCATTGCTTGAATTCTGAAGAAACACTTTGAAATATTACATTTAGAGGTTGAGGGTTTTTTTAAGTAAAAAATGGGATTCATTTTTGTAAATGGTGAGATGGGAACATGAACTTCTGAAACAATAACTTTATTACTTTTTTTTTACTTTAATTCAATCTAAAACATGAATTGGTGGGTAAAGATTAGAGATAACAACTCGAACAAAATCAACTCATTTATTAGCGTCGAGGCAGGAACACATTAAAACTCAAAAGTACCTGAGCTGAGTAAACACAGGAGTGTTGTTTTTCTTTGACGTCATGAGGCAACTAGCTTCCCTCTGCTGTTTCCAAGTGGGCGACATGATGGATGAAAACAAACAGTAGGAGTTGCCAGTTTGGCGTGGTAAGAAAAATGATACATGACACTTGTGGAAAGCGTGGGTTATAGTATTACTTACTATTTACAGGCTCATATTCAACTTGACGTTTTGTAATTTTTGTGAATGTTACAGAGACAGGTAAAAATACTGTGCGGGATATGAATTTAGTTTTTCATTACAACCGAATCAAATCTTGTTTTACTGTTTATGAAAACATTTTTGAGAT
This sequence comes from Laupala kohalensis, assembly GCA_002313205.1. Classification (NCBI taxonomy): domain Eukaryota; kingdom Metazoa; phylum Arthropoda; class Insecta; order Orthoptera; family Trigonidiidae; genus Laupala; species Laupala kohalensis. The sequence goes on from NNCF01126952.1 coordinate 427,968, forward strand.
CGCTTCAAAAATTACAACAGCAGTTTTAACACCATAGTTTTTCATAATGAATTGTTTGCGGCTGAAATTTGAGAAATAATGAAAAAAACAAAACAATTTTGTTGCAAAAGTATATTATAAGCCTTAGAAGATTAGGGAAGATAAACTTCTCTAATCTGCCAAGGCATCTCTTCTGATTATTTATTTAAAAATATTTCATTCACACCCTAAGTTATTGAAGTTATTATAGTTACCTAACAAATTAGATAACTGCCAACAAGCACTTGAAAATACATTCGATAAGAAAATATACCGCTAACAAAACATTGCTAGTTAATACCAAGCAATTTGCATACTCATAAGCATTTCTGGCCCATTCCATTCCGCTACTCCATTCTCGTCATAAACTTCTCGAACGCTGATGCGAGTCGACAGATTGACAGACATCCTCCTCTCCCACAGACATATTTTCTCCTCGGGAAACAAGCGCGAGTAAAAAAAGGGCTGTAGCACGCTCTGACACTGGTGGTTCCTCGCGTGGTTGGACGTTCGTCGCGCATTACAGCGCTACGATTTGGGTTCAGACTCGGGCACGCGCGTTCGGGCGTTAATTGCTTGTGGGGGCGCAGAGGCGGACCCGACAAACTGGACACAGGCAATCTTTATATAGAATGTAACAGAGTAGACGTTCGTTTACATTGGAAGGCGTAATACTCGGTGATCAGGGTAATGGGAAGAAGACAGGCGAGAGGAACGAGTGGAAGTGGGGAGAGGGAGGGAGAGAGAAATGTAGTTGGTGAGTGTTGATGGTGGGATTGGACGAAGCTCGTTGAAGGCGATGGTAACATCTATGATGGTGGTGGAGTCCCGTCAACTTATGCTTTGGAATTGACACGTCGAAGAGGGCAATATGATTAACGATCCTAATAAAACGCTAGAGTTATAACTGAGCCCATTTATGGATGGTTATGTAAGCATTAAATAAAAAAAGAGACATGTCGAGGTCCTTGGAATAGTGTTGATTGGAGACGATTAAATAGAATCTATAGTTTGTCGAGATGCAGGTGACAGGGTATTTATTGGTATTGGAATGACGAGTTCTTTTGAACGAGTTAGCAATAGAATTTGCAATGTGGAAGACGATTTGCAAGGAACGACGGCGTCAACGCTTTGCAAAACCGGTCACTGCAATCGCCCCGAGGGGAGATGGAGCAGACAGCAGCGACAGTGGCGACGGCTCAGGTGCTAGCGGTGGCGGGAATGGGAGGAGGAGGGAAGGATGAGGACGTGGACGCTGGACGGGAGTGCGGGGGCGGGAGGTTACCGAGGGTTAACAAGCCCCTGATTCATGGGCGCTCGCTGCCTCGTCCGCGCCCGCCGCCAGAGGTGTGCGAGAGAGCTGCCATCACGCGGGAACAAACAAACCAGCGCGAAAGAGGTCTGCAGTTCCCTTCGGTGGTGGCGACGGCGTGGGCGGTGAAGGTGCCGGTGCGTTGTGGGAGGTGCCGGTGTTGTTGGCCAGATGGCACGAGAGGGTGGAACGAGTGTTGCTACGTGTTGGGATTGTTGGCGGGTAATTCTGGATGTTCAATTTAATGATGGTGTTGTTTATAATATTCATGATTATGTTTGGACAGTTACGGGTGTTGGCGCTCAAGATGGAGTATTGCTAGTAAAAAGTATTATAATTAGGATGGAAAGAAATATGTGGTGAAAAGAAGATATTGAAGTGGTAAAATGATAGAAGCTGGTGTAATTATGGAGTCAATGCAAGTAGAGAAGAAGTTAGATCTGATAATAAGATGGCGCCTTATTTTTGTGTGTCATCGCTGGGTAATGTAAATAATTATGGACAATGCTGGGTTAAATATATATGGACAATGTTTTGTGTTATTTGACAATAGGATTTCTCGAATATAGATGACAATATATTATTGATGTCCTGGGGACATTGAAATAAGACTTTGATGAGAGTGAGGGAATGATATGGAAAAATATGTATATGACTTGAATCAATATTACATCTCTTTATTCCCTGAAATACAAAATTTTTACAAGCTGTCTTTACTACTTAAGAAGATAAAGCAATATTTCTTACTAATCGTATAGACAATACTCTTGACGTAATATGTGCTATTTCTGTGTCTCAACCCCTGGCTTACGGAATTAATTCCTAATTGCAATTATTACTCCAAATTTACCTGCGAATGAAATTTAACAAATCTGTCCGAAGAATAGTAGAAATAGAAATTTATTATATAAATCTTTGTATCCATGCCAACTATCAGGGGGATTGACAAGCATACGTTTGCAGCATAATTCAGAAAGTGAGGGAGTAGAAGAGAGAGGAATAATAATCTTTTCTGGCGAGGTTCCCCAAAGTAGAAGTAGAAGAGAGAACGGAAGGCGTCGCCTGCGTGAAGGGGATCTTAGCAGACAGGACTTGCTGGAGAGAAGGTTAACAAGCAGAATATATGTGTTGTTTAAGGTATGAAAGGGTGGGAGAAAACTTCATCCAGGTACAGCCTTCGTAGAAAGTCAGTGCCAGACCTCTGCAAGGTCTCGCACGGAGGAGATTCTAAGACAGTAATTTAGCTGAGTATCGATGACACTTGCCACAAGAGGTTTCAGAATAATTGGTGAAAGGAGGTGAAATATTTATTGAATATGACTGTAGTAATTTTACTTTGATTGCATCCTCCTTAAGAACTCTAATAAAACATATTTAATGAATATCAACGAACATTTCTGTCGTGATGACCGCTATAATTGGATTGTAATGTGCGAAGGAATCCATATGAAGAATTTCTCGGGAGAGCCTGTTGGGAAGCATTCTACCTCAGTGCCTATGTTGGCTGCCTTCGTGGTACCCATTGGTTGTGGTGACGTAGGAACAAATGACGACGTTGAACGTGACATTAAAAGGCGATGGTGGAGGTACTGACCGCTCAGTTCGTGAATGTTGCTGCGGGAAGAGGTGGGGAGAGATGAAGCCGTCGGATGGCAGGCGCCGCGAGCTCACGAAACCGATGTGTTAGAGATCGCGCGCGAGACTGGCAGAAAATGAGATAGCGGGGATTGGCTCTGACTAGATAGATGGGTTGCTGCGGAGATATTATTTGATGAAGGCGATGATAAAACCTCAGGTCGAGCCATCAACCCTCTTCGTTTGTTTTGTGTTTCTTTTCTTCTTCTTTTTTATTGTAGGCAAATTCATTTGCTGTGAGTGTTAGGAAAGGAACGCCATGTTTCATTGCCTTGTAATTTACATACGGTAATATATATTTGCCCACGATAAGTCCCTTTGAGTCAGCACAGAAAAAAATATTTAATCATGGCGTTAATGTGGCTATGTTAATTCATTCATTTATATGAAAGTCCTATTGACTTTCACAGGAAAATTATTGATGTATAAAATATTTACATTTGTAGGATGTTCAAAAAAACTTACTTTTAAACCAAAGACTCATTACTTGATATAATCTGTAGACATTCTTTATGTCGTTTGACTGAAAATTGTAGGGAAATATTACAATTACATGTATTCATACGCACTACTGAAAACAATGAGGTTAGTTCTGTGTTGTAATATAAGTTACAATGTAAAGAAGCGAATGTCACTTCACATTTGAATTCATATTTTTCTGTTTACTTTGTTTAGCTAGGCTCACTCTTCCTTGTAACTAACTGAACCTTGCTTATAAAATGTGCAGTTTCTAAATATCCATTCTCTAGATATCGCTCAAGGTTTAAATCTTGTTAACGTAGCGAAGTGTGCTCAGTCAACACAGCGCGGATTTAATTGATTTTGGTTTAACCCCATATAAACAAAAGGAATAAGCTTAGTAAAGTTATATTTAATGTTTTTAAAAATTGGTTTCGATCATTTGAGAAAATCATTTGTTGGAATGTTTTGATTACACAGATTACTAATTTCGTTACTCTCACATAAAAACAAAGCATACTGCAATCATTATTTCAGAGGAAATATGGTGATTGACTCAGAAAAAAATTCTGAATCCATATGAACTATTCCAGACAAAGTAAACAATATAAATTATTGTAAAATGTGTTAAACAGTAGTAGGATTGTGAATAGGAAACGACCGTGTATCTGAAATTTAACTGAGATCTATCGATAAAGTTATAAGAGCAATTGAGTAAATTTATTTTATAAACACAACCCGGCCTTAATTTCAAGTTTATATTTTCAATATGCTTCGATTAATATTTTGGACGAGAGAAAGAAACAAATATTGTCACATCTTATCATCCATTTCAATTGAAACATAAAAATTCCGGTAGTAGTTACAGACAAAGTTCCGAAAATCTTATTTACTCTTAAAGCTACAAAGAATAAAATATTCAAAACCGAAAACCCCGTTTTTACATTAATTAATTAAAAATGTTTACATACAAATGAAGACATGATAACTTTTTTAATTTATTTATTTATTAGGGTTAACTAATTCGTTCATGAGGTATAGTCAAAATAGCACAATTTTGAAAAATCATATTTCATGGTGAATAACTTTTTTTGAAAAATTGCTGTTTTTTCAGGATTGATTGTTTTTATAATAAATTCTAAAAGAGATTTATTAAGTGTGTCTGTCATTCAGAAAACGCACCAAACGTTTCCACCACTTTTCACGTTTTATAAAGTGAAACATCTAAACTTACAGGCATTGGCTCTTAGATTTATTACTGAACAATGTGAATTCACCTTTTTAGTTAATTATCGAAAACAAAAAGACCCATTGGGAATTTGTAATTTTTGCATATAAAAACAGATGATATATCAATTAGTTCGCAATATACAGTGCAATAGTGACAATTCGAAAATACACATTTTACTCTATTTCATCCATTTAAAATGGGAATTTCTAAAAATCGTTTCTTGTTAGTTGTTACGTCACAAAAGAAACTATCTTAATTTTATGTTTCTACTTTTAGTAATTTATGTTCTACGATGATAATTTTGTCGGTCAGTAACTCATCCACTGTGGAGCGAATTCTTTGATTTTCGATTTTAATTTCTAAAATCACTTTTTTAGCGTTTCTTAGAAAACGTTGCGACACGCAGACACGGACATGGAACAAAGACTTCAAAAAGGTCGAGAGCTTCGAAAATCGGTAAACACGTTCTTCTTTTGTAAATTTATTCGTTTTTCGTCAAAAGACGTTCTATGACTTTAGTTTCTAACAATGTCTCTTTCACCTTTTTTTCACACATCCTTCCACGACTCGCCTTGTCAAATACACAAATTTTATAATCACTAATAAGCCTTTAATCCACACAATCTCATACAAATTGTCTACTCTCTTCTGTCTTAACCTCTACTTTTATCTACTTTTAGTAAAACGCATTATGACTGCTTTTTCATAATATTTTTTATCATTTGTGTCTTGGCTCTTCGGGAATCGCCACGTTCCAGCTGTTGAATACCAACGTTTCATTTGAGTTCGTACCGATGTGACCATGTAAACCACAGCAAGACGACCGAAACATCGGTATTCAACACTTCGACGCGGAGATTCCCGGACAGCCAAGACTCATCTGACTCCGGCTTCGAAAGCCCACGCTCTTTATTATCAACCACATTGTTTATGTAAAAAATTAATAAACTTTATTGTCAAAAAAGCAGTTACAAACTGCATATGACCACGTGGAGGACAATAAACTCTCCGGAAGCAAGCAAAGGACCATCCCATCAATTCCGATCAAGGGCCCTAAGGCAGAGGTGGATTTAATATTTCAACATACTCCAAAAGATAAAAAAATTCTACACGTGTTGTAGGATTAACAAATATCAACAAATTTTGTATTTACTAAAACACAGAAAAGTCATTTCACAAGTACGTAATATATCAGCTATAAATCATTCGGGAAGTATTGTTGATAATTCGTAACTATTAAATAACACTAAATTCGCTAATAATTATATGAATTGATGCCGTCCCTAGGCAAGAGCCTAGCGATTCTTTATAAGAAATCCGCCTCTACCCGAAGGAATACCGGAGTAAAACCCGGGCCAGAATGAGGCTACAGAATTAATTTACACAACCATGCCAGGGTTGAGTGCATATACAACTAAATATGAATAACATTATAATATAAAATATGAATAATAAGACATAATACTAGCGTGCAGGAAAATAGTTTTGAAATTGTTGTCAGATATTTTGAAAGTACTACAACAATGGCGTGATAAAGTACAAGACGGATTTAATTTTTATTCAAATCAATAAATTATTTTATAGTGTACAAGCACTGCGTCAGAAGGTAGCTTTTAACCGCGAATTTGAAGAGATTCAATTTAATAATATCTTTTATATTTTTGGGCAGGGAATTATATAGAACGATTCCCGAATGATACGACCCTTTTTGGCAAAACGCGGTTGACACTCTAGGGCGATGAATATTATTCCTATTGCGAGTATTGTGTTCGTGAACAAAACTGTTTTGTATGAAACAACGGTAGTGCTTCAGTAATTCGGTCTTAACAAACACAACAGTTTCATAAATATAAATGCAGGGAAGTGTTAAAATATTTAATTTCTTGAATAAACGTTTACGTGATTCGGGGGTGAGATTTACAAATTATCCGAAAAATCCTCTTTTGAATTCTGAAAGTTTGCACAGAAGGAATTCTGAAAGCCCGGAATTGTCCCAGAAGATGACGCCGTATCGTAAATGGGTATGTAGTAACTAGTATCCTGACCGTCACTTCTGCAATACCTCTTTCAAACAATAACTGTCAGATTTCTGCCCGGACGGCGAGGAAGTGAAAGTATCATCTCTCATCCAAAGTGAAAGTATCGGGTTGGCCTAAGTACATCACCAAGAATTTTTTCGAAATTCGATTCAGATATTTTTTTAATATTTCCCTTCAATTAGTTTAATGAAATTACACAATATAAGATTTTTTTGTTTTTCAAAATTAATTATCTGTCTGATGAGAGATCGCAATTATGATTGGAATGTTTATCTACATGGAGTGGTAGTCTACGGAGATATACAGCCTGTGTGTGTTTGTGGCTTTATTACTCAGTTCTCGGAGATTCGTGGAGTGTGCATTCACCATTACATAAGCATGATTCGGTAATAACGATGTGTGTGTCTTGTTATGCAAGGAAATAAACCAGTCATAGCGCATGCATATAGGAGGGAGAATCAAGATGTGTGTTATGGGATACATGGATCTTAATGAGGATGGGAAAACTGCGATTAAACTTATAGTCGCATTTCGTCGAAGTGGTCCAAAGGAAAAACAATGAATGGATGAAATCGTACCACCACATGGAGGTACCCTTCTCGTATGCGACCATCGTCTGTTTTTAGACGGCCTCCTAATGACGGGAATAACAAGAGTATTAGGCGATGGGTGAATGATACGATTGAAAATTGTGATGGAATGAAAGGTAGGGGAAACGGGAGTACCCCGAGAAAACCTGCTACTAACCCCCTTCGTCCACCACTGCAAATTCTATACATATCAACCGGGATTTGAACCAGCATCTCCAGAGGAAGAACTGTGGTAGTGCATCGCGAACTCGAGACACTCTCTGGAAAACTACTCTCATACAGAAGAAGAAAAAGAATGATTTCACCAGAATAATTCCTTATAAGAAATAACTTATATAAAACTAGGTTCATATTAAACTTATAGGTATAAAAAATGAAAATTTTAGTTGCCATAGATTGCCACAACTCTCTTCGCAAAGGTTATTTGCGAGATTTTGATTTTGTGAGTGAGGTTGAAAAACATTGAACATGATCGCGTTCAATAGTTTTTGTTTTTCTTCAATTTAACAGCTGTCAGGAAAAACAGTGAAGAAGGTCAGTTTTATAAAGTAATGTAGTAGGAAATTTGTAGAGAATAGAGTATAGAACATTTTGAATATAAATTATGGATATATAGTAATAGAAAATAAACAATTTTGAATTGTTTCATCAATATATAAAGGAGTTTGAGAGTATTAGAGATACTTTAACAGCAGAATCGTGAAATAGCGACCAACATATGATGCATACTGCTGACAGAACCGTGGGAATATATACCCGCTAAACGGAGGAAAGACTACATCTGAAGAGAGGGAGTAATAGCCAATGATGCAGACGAGGTTTTCTGAAGTTGAGGAGCTGAGATGTGTTTTACCGCGTACTCATATTTAGAGTTACTTTATAAACCAATGGAGGTGCTATTACAGTCCTTCATTTTACCACTTTTTGTTCCATCAGACATCAGTCACAAAAATTCTCTATTGACCCCAAAATTCATTGATGTTTAAATATTAGGCCGATGTGAGAAAACAAAATGTACGTCGTTTAAACAGCGCAGTATTAAGAATATTTTCCCAATATTTTTCTATTAATTTATGCAGACCGACAGCGGTGGTCTGTTGGTAGCGTCTTCGCTTCCACGATACAGCTGTGCGATTGAGCGTGGGTCCTAAACCTGCTCGGCCGAACTAGGTGAGGTTTTCAGCTGGGGTTTTCTTCACATACTCCAGACAACTGTCGGTTGGGTACCATAAGTTACCCGGCAACCCAACATATCTACTTCTCAATTTCCTCTCCAAAGTCCCACGGTTAGGTGGAAGAGCAGGCCTCATGGCCTAAACCTCGCCAAAAAACACAAATAAATAGAGTGTTTTGTTTTAAATCCATACTAAGAAGAACATATTAATTGATATATTTGTTAAGAAATTTAAATAAATTAAATTTTGTGTGTAAAATGTACTGAAATGGAGTTCGTTTTAAACTATATATTTATAAAAAGTTATGTAATTAGAATTTAAAAGTTTCTGTGATAGAATGTTGATTTTAATCAATTAAATGAACAAAGTCACATGTAAGCCAGCAATATGGGTCATTTGTTTTATCATTTAGGTAGCGTGTTTGGAGTTTGGTACTGGGCAGCTGACTGTGTCTCTAAATTAATAACAGGCCAACATCTAGTTTGGTAGCCAATTATTTTCAAATTAGTTTTAATTAGACATAATTTACTCATACCGCATCGAGTGATTTTATAAGACTGCGAAATGAAAATTGGGTCAGTCTTCTCAAACGTTCCTGGCAATGATGAAACAAATAAAAAAGAACGAACTGCGAATAAAATATCTCTATAATGGAACATAATCAGTAGTAAATTATAATTCAAGGGAGGGATGTTTCGCCAACGTTAGTTTCCAAAAATATGATATTTGCTATACCGTCATTAGATATAAGGAATGTAAAAGTTCATTTTACCCTCAAGTTAATGTATATTTAATTTCCGTCTCTTCGTGTCCTCATTTCCTGCTAATTTACATCAGTTTCTTTTTATATTTCTGTGTAACACTGAGTGCTAACTGACAATGTGCCTACAAGGAGGAAGTTTTCATTATATCTTAATTATCCGTCATTAACTCCTGGACAAGGTAGAAACAAGTCGGGTGCAAGTGATCTCCATAACAAATGGCGGGTGATAATGCCTGATTTCCTGGGCCCATTGCGAAGATACGAATATAATTCTACTGTTTTAGAACTAGAAATAATAGACTGACCCATTACAGACTATCTTTCCATGGAAATTAGTTGAGTAGTTGTTTTAAGTGAGTTTTAATAGGCGAAAGCAGAATGACCAATGAAGCTGATTATCCCACAAAAAAGAGTCATTATGAATACAAAATATGTTAGGGACAGCATTAGGCCAGCAGTCAAATTACGTTACATTACGTTATGTAAGGGCCATTAGAGGAATATATCAATTATTTAAATGTATAGTAGGTTTCAAAACACCAGGGAGAACCTCCCAGAAGCTTCGTCAAATTAATGATAAAAATTCAATACATCATAACCAATTTTACATTCTTCCGTATTCATAATTATTTCTTCTCTTCCGAATGACGTTCAAAAATATACAAGTCACTTACTCTGAACATTATTCTTCGAATGATCATTTTAGTCACACTCGATTAATGCAGCACTTTGATTACAAATAAGGATTAACTGTAGATTTCGTATTTATGTTTCATTTTTCAGAATTCTCTCTATAAAGTAACACAGTAAATTGGGAAACGGCGAGAGTGGCAAAAATATGGATTTTTCAAATCAATAATTACATGTTTTACACACTTTTTTTAAAAAACGTAACTGAAACTCAAACAAGAACCATGAATTTTCATTTCTACTCCGAAGGAACAAAATACATAGATTGTTATAAATGTAAGAAATTGTGATTCCAACCGTTTACTACGTATCACTCTCGAGTGTTTAAATTTCCTTTTAATTTTAGAAATACATGAGTTGAGGCCGTTTCGGTGTATTACATCCCATTACGTTCGAATTTTATGTATCTCTTTTGAAGGATTGAAAAAATAAAGCGAAGAAAGTAGTTGAAACACGGAAAGTAAATGTGTGAAGCGATTTTTTAAAACTTTCTTTATGACATAGTTATGTAAAATTAGCAGCTATTAAGAAGTGAACTCTAAGTTAGTATCTCTAACTGCCAACAGACAGCGTTTAAATTGTGAGAGCATTGCCGTTTAAAATGTGATCGGGATCCATCATAAAGCAACCATAATAAATTTCAAACTTAAACAAATGGCAAACGATCCACCGAGTCAAAGCGAGATCTGCTTATTTGTTGCGAGTTTTAAAAAGCTATGATGACAGTCAAACATTATCAAAATTACTTTGCTTACAATATCAAATGTCCCGTTTGGTGCAATCTGACGTTACATTTTTTTAAGGTTTGAAGCGAGTCTAGTCTAGTCGAACGGAGAAGAAGATAGAGCTATTCTGTCTCATTGATGCATAAGATTCTGGATAGCATGTTGCGCTGGATTAACAGTCGTGGAATGGCAGCCATATTGGATATCGCGTAATATGACAAGTGACTAGTTGGGAATACTTCTCATCTCAACACAAGCACTTCATGAACTTCATTTAAATGGAATAATTATTTCCCTGGTTAATCAATTGCGAAGATTTTTTGTGATGTAGATGACTTTGGTGGAAGACTCAGCCTGAACTAACTATATTTTGTGTTTTATGTTTCATAGTTACGAAAGAGTTTGTGATTAAATGATTACAATTTCGTTTTTAACTTCTTTCATATTTAGAAATAAATGCGAATAATTTGTTCACATCTGTAAAATTGTTTTGATTATTTGTGGTCGAAATCTAGAAGACAAGTCTAATGAAATAGATATATTCAGACCAATTACTTTCCGTGGTTTTTACTAAGCTTACTTATTTATATAAATTTTATATATTTTAAACTAAATGAATCGTTAATTGTGCATTTTTTCAATACTTTTGTAATGTAAAGAGATTTTGTTCAGTAATCGTACGTTCTTCTATCGGGAATATTAATTTTATTTATTCACAGAGCTTATGTGTTGTTTTATTAGGTATACTTTTTTTAAAAAAGCTGTTATTCCAGGAAAAGAGATTTTGAACTTGCAATTCATTAAGTGGTTTTCACTTTAAGGTAGCTGAAAAAAATGAATTCTACTTTCTTTCATTTACATTCTGAAATTGTATAACTATTTGAAATTATCTTTAATGTAATTGTGTATATCAATTTGTAAAACTATTTGAAATTATATTTAATGTAATTGTTTATATCAAGCATAATTGTTAACGTCTTCTAGGTGAAATGTTATAATTGTCCATAAACTTGCTATGTAAAATTACAATTCCTTATTTTACCACAAAGATGTTCGATCATACGTAACGTTTTTTTAATTTTCCTCGTATTACTGCGACATTTTATCGAGCCCAATCAGACTCTCTCCGAAATTTACGTTGCAAGTATTTGGTTTTCAGGTCAATCATGAATATTATGGAGAAAGGAACAAAAGTGTTTATTTGTTGCTTTACTATTGGAACAAAAATTTGTTATCTCAGTTTGTGATTCAATGGAACGTTTTTTTTCTGCGTTTACCTACCGGAAGCGCAAATAGAAAGGGAATTGAAATATTCCGTAAATTTGGGTTTGCAATCATCATTAAAATTAATGGAATTATTTGGACATAAATATGACAAACAAATGAAATATGTCGATGCTTAAAATACATCTGTGACGCCGAGTTTGCTTGGATTGAAGTTACGTACAAAACTTAGATTCACATATTGAGGAAGTCGCATTCGTATTCTGAAAGTGCATTTAAAGATAGTAGAGACTGTTTCTAGCGTATTGCAGTTTTGTCTGTTTTTCAACTGTAGTCGGGTTTTATAGAAATACGAGTAAGGCATTCCAGCTCGGCATTCAGATAATCTCGTATATACAAATCGCAAACTCTCTATATTCAATTTTAGTTGTATAGCCTTGTTTATTATATAAGTAATAGAATGCATATGGAAAAGCATAATGAAAACAAAACGTGTTTCACTTTAACACAAGTTAAAAGTTATATTCAGTTGTGAGTCATTTTTCTGTATATCAAATTCTTTTTTTTAAAATAGAAGAATCAAAATTGATTTCATAAAAGGAATAGGCTACAAATATAAATATATCATAATATTTCTTAATATAAATTTTTATTATGCACTTCAAACCGTATTTGAATTGTAATGTTCAGTATCAAGAACAAGTTATCATGATTCATGAATAACTATTTTTGGATTCATGAATAATTAAAACTGGGAGATTTATGATAATCCTGAAAGAAGTTTTTGACGAATTAAATGCTGAGACTGTCTATTAATTCTACAGGAAACTAACAGGGAACATTTATGAAATCTGAATATCGTTCAATTCGGAATCATTTGTAGTATCATGAATCTTGAACCATTCATTTATTCTAATTATGCAATTTATTTGCACGAAGCACATTTTTCGTTAATACCATTCAAGAGCACCCTATATTTTATTGATTTATTTAGATTGAACGAAAATAAGTTATTAAAAAATTAATTGAAGTACTGGTATCTTTGTAAAGGACATTCTGATGTATTTCCTTCTCAATAAAATAACCTAAAAATCTGATCGATTTTCAACCTTTTATAACGTGGGTAATTCCTGAAAGCAATTTGATATTGCCCATACTCATCAAGTGAGTTGTTACTCCGTATATAGATTACCAAAACTGCTGCTATTAGAGGAGAATCGATTAACACAGTTAATGTAACTATCTCTGCTTGCCCCCATATGTTCCTATCAACTAATAAATTACATTGATTGAGAGAATACAAATGGTGGTCTGATGCTTGCGGTGTTGATTTCAGATAAATGTTTTGCTTTCTAAGGTTCCATTCCTATGATAAAATATAAATTGAATGAGTGATTTCTCAAATTTATAACGACATTGCACTCCAAATCTGGAGTTCGAATTTAATATCCTCACATGGGACATATTTTTACATTCATAAGATGATAAATACTTTCTGTAATGGAAAATGTGATGAAAAAAATATGAAATGTGTTATCAACCACATATAAAGTAACGTTAAGAAATATTAATAAGTATAATTTTCATTATAGTACTAAAAGAACGTTGATGGAATGTTTGTTGAAATGATTAAGTTTGGTCACTTACAGTATGTAGTCTTCCTTGCTTGAATGAGTCGTAATATGTTAAAAATAGTTTTTCGTGATTTTTCTTTCTTTTTATTGTTTTATGTCTACACTGTGCGTTTATTTACATTAATATATTTTACAAGACGTCGTTTTACAATGGACAAACATTTAAAGTAAGTACGAGTAAAGAAAACTTAGCATATTTCAAGTGTACTGGAAAGAAAACAAAGCAACTATTTTCTGTGGCCAATAATTTTTTAAAACACAATGTTTGGAATATTTTAGTAACTTCTATTCTTTTAACGTAATATATTTTCTCTAAAAACCGTAATTTTTTAAAATTTCACATTCTGGTCTTAGAATTATTTTTCACTTTGATGATTAATCAGCAGTAGTATTCTTATGCACAATGTTGGGTACAATAGTCTTTTCTGGAAACTTTGTATGCGATACGATTATTTACACGAACGAGTCCAAGAAAATAAAATAAAATGAGTACATGCCACACAAACGCAGAGGACAACTGCGTCGGTTCACGTGGCTCTAGGGATTTGATTACAAGGACCAAGTGACTGGTTCGCCCCGAGCAACGCCCGAGGATACCCGGTTGGTACCTTAATGTGTTTAAAATTGCCACAGCTTACGGATAAACGTTAGCGCAGTTCGCCGAGATGCCCTAGGTGACGCGATGCCCTTTCTATCAATTACTGCTACCACCTGTAGATTCCTGGCTGGTTATGATATTGCTATGGAAGCAGAATAGGTATGGAGAAAATTATCTATTGTCCTTATTGTTCGCTGGACCAAAACGATATTACTAGTCGACTTACTAATGATTTGGAAAGGTTCTATTGAATATATGTATATCGCTTTCCTTTAAAAAAAATATATTTCTATTGTTAAATTGGAACTTACGTTCACTTTCAATGTCTACATTTAGTTGATACAAAACTGTGTTGGTGTCCAACACAAATCTATTGTCAACAATGTTCAAAATTGGACGATGCTGTTTATGTCATAGAACTCTACTCTGTTCATCTCTGCACTAGAGTTTTCGTCACTTCGATCCGGCGTACCCTTTATTATAATTAGTTTAGGAAAATAACCCGTTTACATAAAAAACTTTTATTAGTTCGAAATTTTTGTGAAAATTTGAAGCAATGCATTTCCCCATAATTCATTTCTTTACAATCGAAATTTTCTTTCTTATTGGTTCTATACTACATAATCACCGCGCCAAAAGTTCAAGTTCTTACCTTTGATATTTTTCTCCCTGCATTGATGAATGCACCGGTCGCTAAGGACAAAGCCACTTATAATAGTAGATTTTTTATATAATTTAATGCTTCTAGCTTTTAAAAAGATCAGTATCCTTTAGTTTTCGATTATTCCGTGTGTGATTAATAATTTATTTCATAAAATATTTGGATAAAGCGTTTCATTTCAAATGTGTCTAACTCTATCGTTTATTAAAAGAATTTTCTTGCCTAACCATAAATGTTCATTATTTTAAATCTTTTCTTCTTCCTTTGCCTTTATTATCCGTTTGGATTGACAATTTTTCTGGATATTTTAAGACCTGCCATCGAATCCTTAACTTCAATAGTAAGTAATATGATATATCTTATCACTTCTACATTCAATTTGATTTCATAAAGGTACTTCTCTTTGTCTTCAGAAACTTCAAGTATTATCTCTATAAAAAGTAATTATTACTTTATAACAATATTCGCATTGTACCGATGATCTCTTCGGTACCTTTTTACACGTTCTGTTAATATATTTACATTTTACTCTAAAAATCTTCGATTTCTTCGAGCTCCCTTGGCTTATGGGACTCTTAGTCGTAGAGGTTTCTTTTATTTTTCTTAAAATTTCCTATTTTAAGCAACCGACATTTTAACAGATTAATATTTATAAAACTGAATAAGTACTATACAATTCTAACTTTTTTTTCTGTACAAGACTAAAAAGATCATTTCTTATTNTAAGTACTATACAATTCTAACTTTTTTTTCTGTACAAGACTAAAAAGATCATTTCTTATTTGGTAACCTACGATCCATGACACTGTGTAGTGTTAGCTTCGACGCCATTTTCAAATTACATACAATTTTTTTGACAGTACAATATTCTCCGAAACCCCCCTTAGCAACCTGAGGATCATCGAACTTGAATAACCACGCAAAACACACAATTTCCATCGGAACCCGTGCCCCATCTTTATCGGCGCGCATTTCGCAGGTTACTGTTTACAGTTCCGCGAGGATCCCTGCTCGGATAAGGCGCGTTTCAGGTCCTCGAGAGGCGTTTGCAATGCCACGCCGCCCTCAACCCCTCGCGCCACCCGATCGAGACGTTTTCGCCACCCAAAGTGGCAGGTACTCGACGCTTTAAGTATGCGTCTCACGTACATTCCCGGCACTCTATACACACACCGAGCCTCGGGATCCGGTGCGGTATTAACTAATGCCTATAATTTCGATGGCGCGCAAAATTTCATTGCTAGATGGACTCTTCCCCTCCGAACTATTCGGTCTCCAAAGCTCTTCGAAACTTTTTTTTTCGGTTTTAGGTGCACACAACAAGATCCGATGATGGAGGGTTAAGGGGGTAGGGGAGGGTGAAGGGGGAGCCTGTGGGCGAATTCCGGGAGGACTAGTACGTGTCTATTACCTCAGCCACAAAAAGTTTAATTTTAATCCGGAGGCAATTTTCGTGTAATCTTGATTACCTCTCCACATAGAGAAATCCATTATGGGTCTTGGAGCTTAATGCTCGCCGGGTTGGTGGAAATGACACGGTCTTCCTCTACGAGGGAGGGAGGGCGCAAGGAGTCAATTTCACCCTGGGAGGGGGAGGGTTAATTTCCCAAATTATCGCCGCAGCAGTTAACACTTTAGCGAACTGAAGAAGAAAAAAACGACTTCGTTTAAGTAGTAGTGTGGCGAGTTTTAGTTTGGTGTCGGCAGTATCACCGGGTTTTATCAGAGACCGTCGCTTATATTACTGCTAATCGCCTCCTACTGTGAGGACTGGTTACCATGTTCTTTCGTTTCTGGTCCAAAATATAATTTAATGATGAAATGAGTTGGATGGGGTTTGCTTAATTATTAGGGCGCTTGGTTTAAATGAGCAGGTTCCGTTCGTCTACGAGACGCGATGTGGAAGGTTTTTTCTCATATCCACCAGTATTTATCTTTACGTGATGGTTTACAATCATATTGCTTTAACTTCTCCACCTACTTAGTTATGTTAGAGTTATTAAGTAACGACACACAATTTATAAGGCTTGTAATTAGTGTTGTAACTTTTGATTACAAATCTCAAGAGCTCGTCGACAATATACTTTCTGATTTACATTAAATGTAGCTCAATATGTAATTACTTGGATCACAGATATGTAAATAAATCTCAATCTTCCAATAAATATATGGAAATATTTGCCAATTATTCATTTTTATTGTTGGAAGACAGATTAAATCCTTGATCTCACATGTCAGCTCAAGCTTTGATAGCTCTACAATTACTTTATTATTCTTCCCTTTCTCTCCGATTTGAGTAATCGATTTGTTCTTCAACTTCTCCGCTCTTCTACAAAAACACATCTGATTTTCT
This sequence comes from Laupala kohalensis, assembly GCA_002313205.1. Classification (NCBI taxonomy): domain Eukaryota; kingdom Metazoa; phylum Arthropoda; class Insecta; order Orthoptera; family Trigonidiidae; genus Laupala; species Laupala kohalensis. Next base: position 445,075 of record NNCF01126952.1, read on the forward strand.
CCTATTACCATGTGTACAATCCGAGCCGAGAATCATTTTCTCCATGGAGAACGCGGATACGATTCTGCAATTCAAAGCGGTCATCATTTGAACCTTTGTTCCATCACGATGTTTGAGTTTCAAATATCATTTGCGGAGACGCGAAGCAATCACAAACACGCAGTTTGTTGCACGAAGCGAGTTAGTTAATCGCTATTATTTCGAATGAAAACGACTTGAGACAAGCACCGATAGAAGCACCTCGTCGGCGAGGATTTGAACGGCGGCGAAAGAAGCCTGCAGCTGTCTCTNGGGTTACAAAGGAATAATCGACCTCCCAAGTGTCGATGTTCCTGTGTGTTCACTGCCGTGCTAGTATTCTCAAATTATTTAAAAGCACACACGAAATCTATAAATATATTGGAAAAGTAAAATTGTTATCACGCCCCCACGCAAAGATTCACGGGAGAACACGAATGAATTTTTCCGCGATCATACATAAGAGGGAAAAATCTTAAATTAGGATAACTCGATATAAATTTATTTTATTCAGAAATGTTGATGAGAATAATTTGTTGGAATTGCTTTTGATATTACATTGATTTTTTAAAAATTATGTACAATAATAATATAAGTAGTTAAAAATTATCGGACTTCGATGAACTGGAGGGAAAACGTGTAAATTATTGTAAACTTGTAAAAAGAACCAAAGCAACGCAACTAGTAGCAAGAAAAAAAATAAAAAAATAGAATCATTACCTCTCTTTATAGTGTTTCCTGCACGGTGAAAAGTTCCTCATTAGAGTTTATCTCACGCTCTGCATGTTTCACTTTTTTCTTTTGTTACGTTTGATATAACAAATCAAAAACTAATTCTTGCTTTAGTGTCAGGGAATACTGTCTAAAATGTTATTTCACATAATATGTGTGGCAGGGTTAATAGGTATTCCATATGCTCAGTACTAGAAGTGCCTGGTGAGTCATTCAGGAAATAGTTACAGATGGGGAGGTTATTTAACAATTAGAATGATGTGGTAAATAGTCCTTCCACAAACTACAGTACAACTTTTTCCTTGAAATTTTTGCTTATCCAGAAAAATTATTTCCATTATAACAAAACTGAACAATTCCTTTCTTCAGTTTTGCGTCTGCCGTGAAAGAGTTCTCGCGCTAAAACTCGTCTTGAAAATCACGAGTTGAAATAATCTGCGTTCTTTTCTCTCTCTCCTACTTCCCCACGTCCTTCTTCCACTCTCATTTCCTTTTCAATTTCCCATACCCTCCTCATTACTCTCTCTCTCTATTTCTCCTCCGCAATTTCCGCAATTGTGTGGGTTGGTGTCCTCGCGCCCCCTCGCATGTGGGAGCGGAGCTTGTTAACTCAGAAGGCAAAGCGTCCGTCCGTCCGTCTGCCCGCTGCGGTAATCTCCGCCAATGTGTCCGCCTCCCTGTTTGGATTGGCTATCGGAATACGGAATGGGGGCACGACGGGATGCCATCCGACGCCATCACATCACTTTTATCCCTCATACATCATCTTCTCCTCCGTCATTTGATCCTTCGCTGCAGGGAACAATGCCACGCTCGCGATACTTTGCGTCACTCTCTTAACTGTTGAGCGGGATAATTTGATCAGATTGCACCCGCAGTCTCCAAGGAACTACGGAGGATTTACCTGTGAGTAAAAAGATTGTATTTGCTTCGGGGGCCGCTAATGAAGGAGGGTATCGGGATGAGGTATTTTCCATAAAACAATAATTTACATATTAACTTGAAAATATCGCAGCAAGTAAAGTTTTCTAACGGTATGGTGATTTTTTAAAACGTTTTCATAGAAGTCACATTTGGAAAAATTTCGTTTTTGGAACAAAACTTCACATTATTTTCTTTTATCACTAATTACCACTCACATCAATTCATATGTCACGATAAAATGTTTTCATATTAAATATTAGAAATTATTCGAAATCACCCGGGGTTTGTTTATATATTTCTTAAAACTTTAATAGTCAGTAGAAAAACTCGAGAGTGATATTGTGACCTGACCCGTAAATTTAGTAGTAAATTTCGTTTGTCGAAACTAGATTCAACCATGAATATTTAAATTTTAGCTTTTCCGTATGTTTTTTTTCTGTCTTCAATAAACCTACATCATATTCATGAAGTTTTATATGTCAGTATACGTCAAGTAACGTTTTTTTATTCATTGTGAAGTAAATAGTTTATCTCACTTGCTTTCATCACTTCTTCAGGCATGTATTTGAAAAAAGAAAATCATATAGTAGTAGTATCGACCATAATCTAGTATGAGATTTTCGCTACGAACAGTATTCCGAGTTTACTTTTAGAATATGTCAACATTTGCTGTCGAATATTCGTTTCAACTGTAATATATCGGCGTATTGAAAACAAAAACTATGTCTTCGTATCAACTTTGGGAATGGTTATTCAACACAATGACATATAACGTCATATACATCTTCATAAAACAAAACGTAAAAAGAAAATTGGGCGAACCATTATCTGGTTAATATGATATTATTGTAATATATCTGAACGTTTAACTCTTTGTTTGTAAGAAACATCCAGCTCAAATTATGCAGTGTATTGGTGAGATAAACAATGGCTAAATCTTCCTGGGAAAATAATAAAGCGTGAGTGGAGGAGGAGGTGTGGAATCGGTGGTGGACGTTTTCGGAGCTCATGCATGCCGAACACGTCTGCACGACGCGCTATTACAGCCCACAGTAGGAGCGCGCCCTGGGCGTTCGTTGGGAGGAATCCGCCCCGCCTTATCGCCTGGTATTCGCTGTCCCGCTTCCCCTTGCTTGTCTTCACCGTTAACCATAAACACACGTCGCCACCCGTGTCTACATTGACTTAAAGGGAGCTGCAATGGGATACGATTTGAGATTTCAGTCTCCAAATTAATTAATGGGGAGTGATCATTTAATGTTTTTCTATTCAGAGACTATATCAGTTTATTTTTTTACTGAAGTGAAAAGACTAAAAGAAATTGGTTTAAGTGAAGAATTTCTCCACAATGATCAGTTAAAACGTAACTGTTGAAGTTTTAACTAATACCATTTTGTTGACATTTCCGCTGTTAAAAACGGTACATGAAATAAAAGAGTATAGACACACACAAAATATTTGAAATGTGACGTCTCTTATTATCATGCTGAACATTTTTTAGAGTAGCGAGTGTAAGATAATCACAATTTATTCTATTTACGTACTCATTGTACCTTCAAATTATTTTTCGGATACAGGTGGAAAACGCCATAGTTTATTACTATATCCAGAAATAAGTGCTGCGAACGAGTATAGAAGGAATGTAGATATATTGCGCGAAAAAATGTTTGTATTTACTTATGCAAGTGGTATTAGTTTAATTTTTATTTTACAGGGAGTTTGTGTTTCAAAGAAAAATATCATAGATTATTAAACCTCTCAAAATAGTTGTGTTTAATTTATTGTTTTCCATGTGGACATACATAGTTTTTATGTTTATTTGACTTTAAATTTATTATTATTATTATTATTATTACAGTAGAGCCTATTTAACTGGACACCCGTTAACTCGAAATCCTCTCTAGGACGAAGAAATGATTACAAACTAGCAATCGAACTACAAATCTAGCGGACTCTATAACTCGAAAAAGCAGTACGTTAACTCTGTAAATCGCTAGACTCTTTAACTCCTAGCAATAGTTTCGTATTTTCATTGAAAGATGTAGTGATATCGAGGACAATATATTTAGTGCCTTGTTTGCAATCGAAAATACAATTGACAAAGAATGTGTTAATTCCTTAACTCGAAAGAAAATTACTGTTCTTTTAATATGTGCATATTTCCAAATTGTTCCTTTACCATAAAATAATCTTAATTCATGAAATTATGTACAACACAAATGTAGTAAAATAAATCTCAAGTCGAATTNCTCTATCAGTCGAAATTGATAACGTTAACAACACCTTGTGTCGAAGTCCTTTATAACTCGAAAACTCGTCAATTCGAAACTTATAACCTTTCCCTTGAAGTTCGAGTTAAAGGGGCTCCACTGTATTATTATTTATTATTATTGTTGTTATTATTATTATTACTGTTCAAGTTCTTCTTTTTTTTCTTAAACTTAGTCCCCTAAACATGTCGCGGTTTGAAAAACCTCACCTTTACTTTATCGTTCAAAGATATTTCATTTATTCAATTCAATTCAAAAGGGTTTTATTTTAACAAAGAAAAAATATACAATATATATGGCGGGGCTTAATACCCGTGCGCCTTACAGAGGCCCTAAAATGTACCGTGGGCTGTGCATACCATACCCTAGTATTCACTCTCCATAAACTGAAACAGTAACTAAAGATAGAAATATTAAACTATTTCGATGATTCGGTAGGTAAATGATATCAGTAGCGGAAAAAGAAATTAATAAGTGTTAATAAGTTATATTAAGAATTTTTACTCATGACTATTTTTTAAATATTAATTTTAATTTTTAATCTCAGCTATTGCTATATTACTAAAGTGACTGTTTCGTTCATTGAGCACCATTGGGAACCACGGAAAACCAACAGTTAGGGCAAGCGCGCTAAGCATAAAAAGAACCTGGTTGGTAACTGGAAACCTGTAACAGAACAAAAAAATTCGGCGGCAGAATCAAATAAATTCATAGAAAGAATACATACTTATCTGCAGGGCAAATAACATATGCATACATACCAAAATACTCAAATAATTCTTGTGTACATATTTACCTATATATACGTACATGTACCCATATCCGTACATGTACCCATATCCGCACATGTACACATTTTTAAGTCAATGAAAATAGACTAAAATAGCATACTAATATTACTACTACTATCACTTATAATAATAATAACAATAATAATTTAAACAGATTTAAATTAAGTGTGTTCATTCTGGTCAATCTCCTTCATCAGTTCAGCCTCCCTCTTTTTTTCGAACCATACTCAGAAACTTGCCAAGGAGTAAAGTAACGGAGATTATATTATCTCGCGTTATTTCAAAAGCTAGAGTGTAATTTCTTGGTTTACAATTGTATCCCCCCTCAAGAAGCCACTTTTTTCGACCTATTTCAGTGTTATCGCAATTTAGCAAAATGTGGACCCAGTCTTCTTGTTCCGTGCATAAAAGGCATTGCGAATCTCGATCCCCCCTCAATTTCCTTAATTTCCATCCCCCAAGTCGAAACCAAGCGTAACCTGCTCTTGCTACCTTGTTTAATTTATCTATGTACGGTTTACACCCCCAGTCTCCTGCCGCAATATTCTGCACGATTAGTGACCTCTTTTCCTGTCTCTCAGTCTCTCAGTTTTGTTTCTCTTTGTCTTCAAGTCTCTGAATAATTAATTTATAATCAGATCTCGCCGGAGCTGTCTGCCACAAGTGTCCTAGACCGGCAGTTTCGATTATAGTTCTAATTTTTTGACCCCACCCATCGTTACACGTTAACTCGTAGCAATCATATATATTGTTGTTCCTTTCCCCATTTCTTATTGAAACCCAATATTTAATGGCCCTCATCTTAATTTTTATTTCTAACGGTAAAACTCCGAATTCCCAAAGAGTACCACAGTTCGCTGTACTCGGAGGTACGCCAAGAGTATTTTTCAAGAATTTATTTTGAAGCGAATTAAATGATGTGCAATCCCCAACACCCCATATTTCAGCTCCATACGCTACTGCAGGTACAAATAGTGACGTGTACATTGTTACTACAATCGTAGGATCGATGTTAGGGATGGTACCAGTATTTCTTTGGATTTCATTTAGAATATACATGTCTTTTTGTTTTGATTTTTGTATATGTCTTGGCCAGGTTACGTTCTTGCTTACTTTGACACCTAGATAAGTGTAATCTTTAACTTTCTCGAGAGGTTGACGTTTGTAATTCCAAATTTCATTTTTACTACACATCCATCCGGTTTTGAATAATGGTTTTGACTTTGGTTTTATGTATGTTTATATGTAGAGACATTTTATCACAGAACAGCTTCAACGTATCTAGACCTATCTGAAGTCCGACGGTGTTGTGGAGAATAGAACAAGATCGTCCGCAAATAGCAATCCCGGTGTCTGTTTCTGTTCAGGAGAGCACCTATTGTTCGGGCACCTGTGGATGCCGCACATAATTTTTCTATTGTATCGTTAATAAATAATATAAATAACACATCCCTACTTCACTCCCTGAGTTACTTAAAAAGTTGGAGTTAAAGTAGTATTATTTGTTTTAACGCATGCATTGTCAGAGCAATATAAAGCTTGCAAAGTACGTAGGAATTTTGTCGACACTCCCTTGTCCGCTAATACGCACCAAAGGATGTCCCTGTTCACAGTGTCAAAAGCTTTCTCAAAATCTACAAACACGTTGTACAGCTTTCCGCCTTTCTTTCGTTTCTATCTCGGCTAACGTGTTTAAAATAAATAGATTATCTATTGTGCTATTGTTGCTTCTAAAACCAGCCTGTAATGTCGAGAGTTTATTTTCTTTCTCCGCCCAGAGTTGTAATCTCCAGTACAGAATTTTGCAATAAATTTTTCCAATAACATTAAGTAGTGAGATTCTCCTATAACTATTTGGATCGTTTATATTTCCTTATATATATATNACAGCCGTAGTCCATGAGTCTGGAAAAACACCTTCATCGTAGATGTAATTTAAAAAGAGTCGGTTAAAATGGCAGAATATCATTGGTTAGTTCCTTAATAAATTCGGAAGGAATATCATCTACTCCAGGCGCTTTAACGTTTTTTAAATCGCGAATGCCAGAAGACATTTCATATGATGTAATACACGCATCTAGTTCAGACAATTTATTGGGTGTAAATATTATTTCTATTTCGTTACTACTTCGGGATGTGTTATCATTTCCTGCTAGAAGATTTTTAAAGTGCATTTCCTATCCCATTGCATCTGTGTAATTTGATATAGTTTTATTTCGTCTTAATTTACGAATTGTACCCCATAGGCCGCGGCAACATTTTTTGATAGTATTTCTGTGAGGCGTTCAGCTTCCATTTGTTGCCAGGCTCGTTTACTTTCCTTAACTACGTGTTTATATTCTCCGCGAAGTTTCAGATCAGATTTGCGCTATTCTAGTCACTGATACATTTTCAGGGCAGATTTTGCGGATGCTTTTGCTTTTTCATTTATTCGCTAGATACATGCTTATTCAAAACCTCTATAGAAGAAGCCATTTACTCTACCACCAGATTTAAGCTTCGCTACGCTAAGGCGATATCTCCTGAGAAGGAACAAAGATGTATAGATGTAATCAGTAAATTGTCTCGAGTAACAAATGGCACGAAAAAACTGGGAAAAGTTCAGTAAATTATACTGAAAACATTATAAAGTGGTTCATTGTCGATGATATAAATATCAAACTCTTCTGAATATCTCTGATCATTCGCATTGGTATGTTGATAACGAAACGTTATTTACATTGCCTGGTTAACATCTTTTCAATTACACGCAACACGCCTAACATATACTCTTCGGAGAAGATTTCTAAAATAATACGTTGGTAGGTTAAGGGTATCCGATTTTTCTTTGATACAACTATAACAACACGTGTCATTTTACCATTGATTCACTCAAATAACCGGACTTGCTCTAAGTAATTTTTTCTATTACGTGGGCATACTAATCACGCCTTGATTTAATCACTACTCCAATATCGTCGTTCCACAATCACCTCTCCCTGCTGCAACAAACGCAGCATCAACCACCGCTTCTACCTACCCCCACCCACCCCTGCGGCACCCACACCATCTCGCCCATCACCACCTCTTTCTACACCTCGGGTATTTGCCGCCTGGGTCGGTGTGTATTGAATCCCTGCCATATAATTTGTGTGGAGCCGTCCGTCACTGAACAAGTGCCGACACATTGTTTCGTAGCAGACCTCTCCCATAAAACGCGCGCTTCTAACTCCCCCTGAAACAAACAATAGCTCCACCATTACCCGTGATTACCGGGGCTTTAACGACATATTGATGGGTCCAATACGACCCCGACTATCTCCGTTTCTTTGTACACACACACATTCAGAGCGGAGGCGAATATTTTACACATTTGTCTTGGGCGTCGGGTGCGGTGATTCTGATATGTGTGTGTGCAGCGTTTTGTTGCTACAAAAGGGAGAAATTACACGTTTAGGAATATCTCTCGCCTGCAATTGGGCGAGAGGGCCAAAGGGTGATGAAATCATGCTCCGATCAGATTTGCTGCGAGGAATAAGTACTGCTTGGGCATCCGTGAACTTGTGTCTATGCGGGCACCTGGATTCCTCAGGAGTCATTCTCCCCGGTGGAACTGTCTGACTGGGCGGGAGCTGTGAGGAGGCGAAAATATTTAGATGAGACCATTAGGTGCCCATGCGTACGTGTTTGATGATCAATTCCATCAACCCTGCAATCCTTCGAGTTGTTCTGAGGTAAGCACATACGTAATTGATGAATTCCAATCGAAAATTTGACGAATTATCAGTGAGGGAGAAGAAAATGTGGAAATGTAATAACTGATTAACGTTGATTAATTTACTTATGTAAAATTATATGTTGATCTATTTAAGAGAAATTAAAAGGCCTTATACAGCAAGTAATTTTCCATGTAGAAGGTCACAAACATAGTAATTTACGAGACGTTTTAAAACTCGCAATGAAGCAATGTGTAGTCATAAAATATTTTTTCCCAACATGCAAATACAAAACAATGATCACAAATCTTATTCAAAATGCAAATATGACAATGAAGTCGTATATAAATTTTATTGCATCATTTTTATAAATGTAGGTTTTTATTAGACTGTAAAAATAATTATGCCTGTAAAAGTTTACTGACAAAAGTTTTAAAAAAATTCTCTCTCAGAAAAATATTAATGGAACTCTTGTCAATTTATTCGGAATTCTATTAAATCTTAAGTTTTTCTATTATCGGATCTTTTTGCACCTTTATAATCGGTAATTACTTATTCAGACGCAGACTGCATTAAATGAAAATAAATTTATGAGATTTAATAATTTATTTGAGAAAAATTTTCATAAACTTGTTTCTTTTGTTACAAATAATCCAAACCCCCAAAAATATATCCAAAAAGATACTTGAAACCCAAAACCACCGATATTGGAGAGTATTTTTGAAAATCACAGTAAATATTATAATATTGTACGACCATTTAGTTAAATAATACATAATGATGAGTAAAATAAATTATTTATCTATAAAAGGGCGTAAACGTTTATTATTTAATAATATAACGATGATAGACATAAACTACACATGCACAAACAAAAGCACAATGTTTTAAGATTTATTTTGCACTTTATCTGAAATAGCGTGATGAGAAAATGTTTTAACTAAATTTCTCATATGTATATTCATTATTATAGAGTTATTGCTCATTTTTGTATCTGGACCCTTTCTTCAATTTCTGATATATCAAAATTTAACCTAACTTACGTCCTTGAACGTTTCGTTTCTCTCCATTTAGCAATTTCTGCGTTACGCGAGTTCAAACTCGGTGTTTGTGAAAGTCACCGAGGAAAGTTGTTGTTTTTTTTTGTAAGTAAATTGAAAGAAGAGAATACGGAAACTAATATACGAACATTTCATTTCGAATACTACCAATTTACCAATAATAATTACTAACATTTTTATGAGTTATCCTTGGTGATTTTAAGAAGAATATTCGAGGAAAATCACAAAATTCACGGGAGTTAAGTCGCGGGTACTCAGTTAGAAATATACTTCTCTGGGTTGAGACGCAGAGACATATTTTTTGTCGTGGGAATCATCAAGCAATTTACAATGAAGCATGCAATTGCAGAGTGAGGTGAAGAGGGGAGGTTACAGCAAGTATTCGCGGCTAGCGAGTTAAAGCCATAATCTCCCGTCCGAACAATTTGGGAAGCATAACTCGCAGGCCGTAATTTATTGTTCTCTTGTTTTACTGAGTGCGAGTCAACTACCATTTGTTGTGTGCCTCTTTAATATTCATTATTTTTCTTTGGAAATTCCAGGAGTGTGTGAATTATAGTCCTTATTTTCAAAGTGCGGACAAATAGAATGATCAGGAAATTGCTTGTTACTGATTTGTTGGGAGAGCGATGGTTTAAGTTCTTTGAATATTTACCGTAAAAGAGTGTTTACTTAAAGATTATGCTGCGTTCCTTCTTATCTTTGTTTATGAGTAGTGCTGACCATACCAATTTTTGTCATGAATCTTTGTAGGTTTACTGCTCTCTCTCTCTCTCTCTCTGTCCCTTTCATCATTGGTGGGCATAACTCTTTCCTTTAAAGATTGAACGTATTGACATTGTAAATACGATTAACATACATTGTTGAATAACATTTTCTCCTACACTTAACTTGATACTGATCGTCATTTTAGGATGACTGACGGAGGATTATCTTGCCGACCGTCATACAGGCCGTTGCATGTAACATATTAAATGAAGGTTATCAAAACACGCAATGACGAAAGCAACAAAACCGACCCGACTGAACCTGTCAAGTAAAGAAATGACGCGGTGGAAGAGAAAAACACAGGAGGATTGAGGCAAATACCTTCCTCGTGCCGCCTTGAGCTAACACTAGCGTGATATTAGGGAAGCGAAATTACCAAAAAGTGGCTTCAAACAACGTGCGGTGAGAGGTTGATCTGCTGCTCGAGCCTCCAGACCAAGTCACCGGAGGCGGCGGGTGTGATGGAGGAAGAGAAGTCGCTGATGATGGAGGACCACAAGAAGAAAAGAACCTCGTGTAGTTAAAATCAACGAGAAAGATGGTGAAATATGTCAAAAATATTTAAAACGAGAGAAATCATTTAAGCTGGATAATATTTTTGTGCAACATATTTGAAAGGAAGTTTCCTTACCTAGAATTATACTAGCTCTTTCCGAGTTAAAAAATAAAATGATTTCAAGGAATAAAATATGTTTTCCATTCCTAGTATCATTTACATTGTTGAGAAAACAATATGATGATATTTCTACAAATCTGCCAATCCCGAAAGAATATCGTGATCACATTTTTTAATTGACGAAGTTTTTGGCTTAACGACCCCATGAAGTGTAGTGGCACCGCACATTGTGGTATTAAAAAGATATGTTGATATCGACAGCAAAACCTCAACAGTAGTAATGATACAAAGACGTCAAACAATAAGGAACATCGATTTTTAAAGGGAACGTAAAAAAATACGAAATTTGCCCACTAGTGACATCGATAGGTATTACCAAGAGGAATTTATTTCTGTTTGCGATGTTTGAATAGTGATGGCGAATATGAAGGAAGAATAGATGTAGCAGGGATGGTAGAGTGTAGATAGACAAAGGCGACATAAGTAAAAATGCCAGCGGTGCCCTGAACACTCTCCTCGTCTGGGTCAGCAAACNATGGTAGAGTGTAGATAGACAAAGGCGACATAAGTAAAAATGCCAGCGGTGCCCTGAACACTCTCCTCGTCTGGGTCAGCAAACGCGATGGCTCCAGTTCTCTTCCCATTATGTAGACAAAAGCACCCCGCTCTTTCCGTGCCGCGTTTGTTAGTTCATGATTGGGCCGTTAGAGTGCGCATAATGATGTGTAAACACACACGCCGGAGCCGGCCAATAATGGACCCTGAATTATACGGTAAGATGCCGCCATTTTATCAATACCGCTTCGTGCCCTCCTTCGTCGCCTTCCAAGTTCTTTTTGCCCCTCCTTCTCTTCTTTTCATCCTCTCGGTCCTTAAGGGTTTTACGGAATAAATTATAGTTACTTTTATAATTATATGGCAAGCTTATTGGAGGCGACGTTGCCGGGTTGAACGCATCGGATTCCCCGAGTGGACGATGATGATAGCTTATGGAGCTGGATCTCGACCGATTGGAGATGGATTTTCATTCCCCATTTGGCAGCGCAGCACTGGCGGCTTGTTAGAAACGGAGAGCCGTGTCTTGCCGATGAACGCATGACGGAAGACGTAAAATTATCATATCATGTCTTCTCGAAAATATACAATTCAAATGACCATAATACGATTTGCTATCGGCTTGAAATTACCCGGTCGATCCCCGTGTAATGTCAGACCCAGGCGGCAATGGTCAGACGGGAAGTTGAAATGACGAGTGAGGAGATGGCAGAGTGGCATGCACTCGCAATACAACTTCAATCTTTGTGCATGACTTTTCAGTGTATAAACTTGTATTGCTGAGCGATTTCGGATGAAAAGAGAAGTAATTCTAAGTTTGAGGAAGACAATTTCAGTAGATGCGAAACAGGTGAATATTTTCTGAATTGAGTCGGGTCTCATATTTAATGAAGGCCAATAAATACTTGATCATGTTTGGCACTTAAAAATAAAGTGAATCATGAGGTAAAAATATATTTTTGGTTTAACATACTTATTTTTGTTTTATTTGGATCACTTAAGTGAAACATTTAGCTCTCACAACTCATTATTTTCGTATTATTTGCTGTCAGTCTATCACTTTTTTCCACAAATTCCGATTTTTTACATTAAACTTAAATCAATCAGAAAATACGAGTAAAACATGTTAGCGAGAAATGGTGCTATCGATGTATGTGTCGAAAGTATTAATGGTAAAGAATAAAGTGAAAAATGTATAAAAATATAGATGGGTATAATCATGCGTATTGAAATCATGGGAAAATTTGAAAAAGATACTATCTGACATTAAAAACGCTTTGTTAAATTAATTTAAGATGTTTTCGTATGATAAGTTTTTAAATTGAAAATGTACGAGTAAGAGTATTCAAACTTTCAGAATTCAGAAGAGGATAGTTCGGATAATTTGTAAATCTCACCCTCGAAACTCTTGTAAACATTTATTCAAGGAATTAAATATCTTAACACTTCCCTGCATTTATATTTATGAAACGGACGTGTTTGTTAAGACCGAATTACTGAAGTGCCACCCTTTCTTTATACGAAACAGTCTCGTTCACGAACACTATACACGCAATAGTAGTAATATTCATCGCCCTAGAGTGTCAACCACTCTTTGCCAAAAAGGACCTTATCATTCGGGAATCGTTCTATATAATTCCCTGCCCAAGAATATAAAAGACATTATGAAATTGAATCTGTTCAAATCAGCGGTTAAAAACTATCTCCTGCACCAGTGCTTCTACACTGTGAAAGAATTTATAGATTTTAATAAAAGTTAAATTCGTCTTGTACTTTATCACGCCATTGCTGTAGTACTTTTTAAACAACTTATAACAATTTCAAAAACTATTTTCTTGCATGATTGTGTTGTCTTATGGCTCATATTAATTTAGTTTTATGTGTACTCAACTTTGGCACGGTTGTGTACATAAATTCTGTAGCCCCATCCTGGCCCGGGTTTTTCTCCGTTTTTCCTTCTGGTAGAGGCGGATTTATCATACAGGTTCTCTAGGCTTTGTCTAGGGGCGTGTTTATTGTAACAATAAATCGTGAATTTAGTGTTATTTCAATTCTTATGATTTTTAAACACTATACTCAGAATAATCTATAGTTCGATAATAACTTGTACATGTAATTTTTTGCTTAAAATTACAAACATATTGACATTCTATTAGTATTATAACTCGCAGCCAACTTTTTATCTTATTTAGTAATTTTTGCTGAATTTTTTGAATCCGCCTCTGCCTTAGGGCCCTTGATCGGAATTGATGGGATGGTCCCTTGCTTGCTTCCGGAGAGTAAATTGTTTTTTTTCCTCCACGTGGTCATACGCAGTTTGTACTGTTTTTTGACAATAAATTTATTTATTTATTTACGACAACATTAGAGTTATTTAGTCGTAACATCCTTTTAACTTTGTCTTTGGCACACTGTAAATACATAGTTCATTATAAATAAGAACTTTTTGGGGCAGGACTTTCGCTGTTTTAATGGTTATGGGTACCAAGGAATAGGCTTGTTTTCAGGAATTTGTCGTTATGATAACGATAATATATCTTACTTTCGCCATGTTTCTTGAATTCCTTGATATTTGTCTGTTTCTGTATGCAAGGACTCGTAAGTAAAATATCTAAAAAATATTTTCTGGTACTTTCTAAATTTGAAATGCGTGAAAATGCTTTGTTCGTTGTTCTAAATGTCTGAAAAATTCATCAAAGAAGTGAGAAAAAATTTAAAGATAGGACCTTGAAATTTGAACCAGGTGTTGTTTACGTATTATAAAAACGTACTATTTTCAGTACAACATTTTTTTGAAATACCAATTTTTAAACGAAAAGTTTTATGAAATTTTTGTTAAAAGGGCACTTCAGGAAAAAATTTTCAACGTACTGACATGGCGTTACACAGCAAACTTTTATCACTTAAATTTGAAATAAACTTGTCGTGTAAGTAAAATGTCGATAAAATATTTAAAAAAAATTCATTAATTATGTATTCCATCGTCCATTTATTTATCTGTGTGCGTTGCTGTACATTAATGCTGTTTAAATATTAAATACGTTCTTAATTATATATTATGACCACAAAAAAACGTTCTGTGATTGCTCTGAGCACCCAGTATAAATGAGACAGGGACAGATTTTGTGCAGTTTATAAAACGGTAATCCTTCATATCCTTCAAGACATAAAAAGAAGAAAATAATGAAACAATGACCTCATGATATTTTTTGACAGATGAAAAAAATGCCATTGTATTTTACATTTTATGGAACTTTAGTGTATGTACTACACTCAAATGATCTTCTTTTAATTTATTCAAACAGCACTTATTTTACAAAAAAACAAATGAGTTTTTTTTCTTTGAGACTTCGGAAATGTACTATTTTATTCATACTTATTGATACATCATATTATTTTTTAACACCTCCCGACTTAATTATGTAAAAACCTATCATGGTACAGAATATTTGTCTACTTAGAATTGTCTTTCAATTTGACACATGTGAAGAGAACAGGAGTACACCATCCATATCTCATAGATTATGTAAATACTAATTTAACATTGATTGGATTAATTAATTCATTTTTTGAAACAATTATTTTACGTGTTCTAATAGTACTAGATTTAATATAGTGATGTATTATGTATTATTTGTGTGAGTGTGTTCTGGAAGTGAAAAACATTGCCACAAAACACTTGCTGTGAACAAGGGAACTTAATGGATGCGAAGCCGGTTGTAAATATTTGATACAAGGAAAATTAAGATAATTACGTATTTCATCAAATTATTTCAATCGTTTTATTATGTGAAAGTCGTTTTTCTTGGGACAATTCATACGAGACATGGAAACCACAAAATAATTTCCTGATTTACGGACGAATATGTAATTACTTTTTTATTCAATCTTATAGTTAATTCATACTCGCAAGGATTTGTTAGGCATTTACAAGAAATATCATAGCCATTCACAGCATTTTATGTTTTATATTTATTGATTGACAGGTAGCGATAAAAAGTAGATGCTATCACAAATTATTGAAGTCTACTTTAGTGGCTCGGGTATTAGTTGCAGTTTTATATTTTGTATATATGTTTTAAATTCTACCAGGACGTAACTGGTAAATTAGCCAATGAAGAATGTACAAGAATTTTTTTTTTTTTTTTATTACACTCCAAATTTGGGGAAGAAAATACTTGCATGAAATCAATAGTCTCTCCCATTGTACTTCATATTAATATTTTATCTAATAACTTGCAGATTACCCGGGGTTGGACGGATTTTTCATTTTTTTTTATTTGTTAGTTCCCTCATCAGGAGCAGAACAGGTCGAATTTTTGCTTCCGAGGCAAACAACGCGGCAGCGCGGCTGCACCATTTCATTAAAACGCTTTTAAAATTTAAACTGTAAAATTTTATACTGTAAAATTGCTTTTAAAATTTAAACTGTAAAATTGCAAAATCCAAATTGTAAAATTGCTTTTCAAATGCAAATTGGAAAATTTCTTTCAAAACCCAAATTGTACTATTTAAAGATATTTTTAAACTTTGTTAAATACACAACAAAAAACTATTAAATTTGATGATTATTTATTTTTACCTTCTTAAATTAGTGTCTTAAATTAAAGTATTTTAAACTCCTGTTTTTAATAACGTATTTTTCGATAATGTAGGTAAACCTTTGTAAATAGACATATGCTGCCGCAGACGTTTTTGTATAACTCAAGCGAACAATATCGCCATTAACAGTTGCCAACTATCTCTAACGGTTTATATAGTGTAAGCGAATATACCTGTTTGTTTTCGATTTCGACATTTATGGTCAAAATCATATTCTATCTTTGTTTTCACACAATTTTTAAATAAAACGTTTGCGTATGTTCAGTCAGAACGTCTTACTACATCCTTGCCAAATTTCATCACAATCGGTTCAGTGGTTTAGTTGTGATTAAGTAGCAGAGAGACAGACACGTCACGCATTTACGTGTTAGTATGAATGGATTGCAATATTTTTATGTTTATGATTTGGTATGCAGAATCTGCATCTAGCTGATGATACGAGAAGCTTTGAGACACTTTTTAAAATTCAATCTAACGGGTTCTTTATGTTCAGATAATTTTGGAAATTTTTTGAAACACTTTTCCAATATGATGTTTTAAATTTTCTAAACAGAAAGTGGATATGTATTGCATCAACATGAGTGATCTATCGGTTTTAAGTTTGGTATACAAAATTTCTCACTATTGGTCTTCTATAATGATAAAATACAAAAACAAAAATGACGAAATTGCCCGCCAAAAATGTGAATATTCGGTTTTGCTTTCTGATGTCCGTACCAAACATACAAATATTTCCCTTCTCATGTAGTTCTCAGAGAAATTTCCATGATATATTGACGGGAGTATCCATTTACGGAATCCCTGGTACTGAAACAGTGTATTTTAGAATATAGTGTCCCATAATGTTTAGAATATAGTATATTAGAACACCGTTAGGACTTAAATAGCTCTAACAAAAATAATAAAAAAATATTTTTGGGTCATGAAGATTTTTAAAATATTCCTGATAATATTCTAATATTGAAGATGTGAAAAATGTTTCATTGACAGAAATACATTTGCTGTAATGCTATGGAACAGATTGACAAACATGGATTCATAGGTCAGTAACAATAACAATCGCCATGATAATCAGTGTACATGGGTTTTGTGTGTTCTTTGGAGTTCCCCACTGACAGAAGTCTAGCAGCGTTATATCAGGAGATTTGGAATACTCGACACTTCATCAGTCTATCCACCTCTCAACAAACGTTTCATCCAGAAATTGACGCATAGTTCGATGGTAATATGACGGTGTGGCGTCATGCTGAAACAAACAATCTTCACCTGGGTAGTTTGGTGAACAGCTGTTACAAAAACTTGTGTACTTTTGTGCCGCAACTTCCATCCCTCTTTCGACCTATACTGATATCTTCCTGCCAACCCGTTGCTTCTTCAGATCACACGTTATTTCTTCCCTATCAAACTTGACGCGTAATTTCAAACTTGTTACACGTGATGGTGGTGCATATCAAATTCTTCCACCAAGGCCTCTTCACATCTTTCGTGTTCTCACATGTCCAAGAATGCTTGAAAACCAACTACCGTTACTCAAAGAAGAGGTTTCCAATCACCATGTCAAGTACTTGTCACTACCATCAAGTGAATAAAAAATAAAAAATAAATGGTAATCAAAAGTAATCATAACAGATCCAAAAGTTCCATCAATTTATCTGTAATACTTTTTTGGTTATTAACATTCAAACTCCTGTATACCTCACAAAGTTTACCAAGTAGTAACTTAAAACCTCATTCCACGTACTTTCTTATGAGTCGGTCGCTTGTATGCTTTGAGTGAGAAAGGACACTCACACATTTATCAGAAATGGTCATGGCATAAACAAAATTTACTCTTTATGGAATATTTTAATAAAAATATCAAATTATATTTTGTTAATTATTAGTTGGTATATCAAGGAGAGAAAATGATTTCCATGACTTTGAATGTCGTGTGTTGAACGAGAAGAATGTTCCGTATTCACTTTATGACTTGTTGTACCTTTCTGTACCACGTTGATTTCTTATACAAACGCAATTATTTTTTTTGTTTTCATTTTATGTAGAGTACACTTTCACCGCTTTTGGAAATTATCGGGGTTAATTACAGTGTTTCTTCCTCTTTCCTAAGTAATCGTCCTCATTCGCTTGCTGTTCTATTATATCCTCATTCGTACCGCACGTCGCAAACTCATACTTTCAGTCACAAATTCTTCGAAGTCGTTGTAGGTTTCGATTTCAATATTTTTTCCCAGTTCTCAATTGCAAAAACGTCATTTTTCTTCTGGAACCCTTACCCTCGCTCTTCCCCATCTATTAAGCAGTCATACATATTGTGTCCCACATTGTCTTTTCCGTTTCCACACAGACACTGGTCGGTCCTTGATATTTTCTAATCATTAATACTTCTTCGTATCTCACATACACAAAACAAAATTAAAGCGTGTTATGAATATTGGTTTATATTTCTATATTTGTTTTGCTTATCTTGTCGCTACCAAGTGATCCGATCGCTGCCAATTTCGTCACGGCCAAAGGATGTAACTCTCGTACCAAGTCAACCCTACTAACTTTGATCTTGAATCAAATTTTGGTGCCCGTTTCTAAACAATTTCATATGAATGATAAGAAAGATTTGTTGTCAATTTCATGTGATTGTGTTTTCTTTTCTGCAATGCGGAAGATTTGTTTTGCTTTTCAATGCATGTTCATTTGGCGAACGAACGAAAAAAATTTGCAACAGTAGTAATGTGTCGCCAATGAATCAGTTTAAGACCTTAAAGTAACTCATACTTTGTTTCGTTTAACCAATAAAACTAGTGGTGCAAAACCATTGCGCATACTTTCTCATATACGTTTCTCCATCTACAGCATAGAGTGACAAAAATATCGTAAAAGTGTCATGTAAATGTAATTTCATTGTAGACAGGAATTGATGTTTTTTCGTATCTGCAGTGCGGTTGCTGTCCTTCTATGTATTTTATCATTATCATATCTTGCATTTCAGTTTACGAAAAGTGTATTCTACATCAGTGCTAAATATTACTCAAGCTTCTTGAAACAAACTAATGTGTAAATGTAACAGACAGAAATTATTTTAATGCGTCCAAATCAACCTTCAAGCGAAGTACCGCTAATGCGGATGAAATGCATACTAATTGTACTTTACGTACAGAAAATTCAAGCAAAATCGTTGGAACCGGTTAAGAGAAACATTCAAAAGAGTACTTTGACCTTCATGTGAAGTACCCTTTGTTTAAAAGTAAAAAGAAATTAGAGCACGTGCATCGACGACAAGTAAATTCTACTGTAAATACGAGATATGATATTAATATACTCATCCATTAACTCAGAATCGCTGCGTACAGACGGACGGACGGACGGACATTATGCTAAAAAAACACTTTTTCTGAATCTGGGATAACCAAAACGGATATTTCCGTCGAAATCTCACTTTCGAATTTTTTCTCGATTACAAAACTTTCTATATACTACGTATATGAGAAAGTAAAAACAATATATGCCATTTCTTGGGTGTTTCGTTCAAATTAATATGCACGATACATACATCCAAACATCTCGTGATAAAAGTATAAGAATACGTTTTAATTCTGAAGTATTGCGAGTCTACGATGCCAAAACGTCCCCTCTCTCTTTGTTAGATCTCATTAGTGTCTACTCAAGAATTTTCACAACATTCTCAATGTAACTGCTGCCCTTAGTTATTCACCGAGGGATTTATTATTTATAATCTCCCACTCAAATCATTTTTTGTGCTAGCGTCTGCCCGACAGCATTTATTGAATAAAACTTATCTTTAAACGCAACGTCGTGAAGAATTAAAATTACGAAAATTACCGTCCTTTGGAAGACGGAGCCTGCCGCTTAGCCGACTGTTGAACGTCCCAGTGGCAGGTGGTGATGCTGTTTTAATTCGATCTTAATTGCGACCAAGAATGTGCTTGGGAGAGCGCTAGCAAAGGGGGCGAGGAAGAGGGAAGGGAGAAATAGGAAGAACGGCCGCGGGCGGAAATGACGTCACGATTGCTCCCGAGGCGCTAACAGGGCCTCCTCGATTGATGCAATTAACAGCTGCGTCGGTGAGACCCCTCCTGTTGGTTGTGCATACGATTTGTATTCACGCTGCCTGCTTAGGTGTTATTTACAGACGGTGGAAAGAAAGAAGGAGATGGATAAGGGAAGAAGAGGATAAGTTCGGTTTGTTTTCTGTTGTTAGTATTTCTAGAGTAGTGCGAAATTAATGAACAGCGTTGATGTTGTCTGTTGAAGTTACGCTATTATTTCTTTCCCAAACGTGGTAAATATTTACTGCATTAAATGCACTGCTGAGAAACGTAATGAATATTTCATGTTCTTATTAGCATTATGTGAGGTGTTCCCTGTTTCCGGAGGAGTGGTACTGTATAAGCATTGAAAAATGAGGATAGATTAGGGAAATAAAGTGTACAGATCAAAAGAAATAAAATACCTAAGTTAAAATTTCCGGGAAGAAAATTCAAGACAATTTAATATACGACGAAGGAGATAAGAAATAATCATAAGATTCAACATAATTATTCATTATAAAAATAACATTTATGATATAATTAGTCAGTAATGAATATTTTAAATCCATTATTATTCATTTATCAAGTACAATAAATTATTTTAGACGAAACGACTGAGTAAATAACGAATCATATTATTTCCTCGATTTATATAATACAGTTACATTTCGTGATCATCAGGACAAAAATGCAAATTAGAGTAAACAGATACATGATAAACCGCAAAAATTCTTCGTCATTTGTAAAAGTGATGCGGATGGATGACCCCCATCATCCCCCCCACCCAAACACACACATACACACACACACTACCAAGAACATTTTTATATTATATCTATATTTTCAATTTTGCAGGTGGCGAGGGTATTTTATATTTCCAGCTCATTTAGTCATTTGCAATTAGGGTCGATGCGAGGTACTGAATTTCACACTTATTGGGATTTAACCGCTATCGTACCTCATCCAGCGAGTGGCACTGCTAACAAAATGTAGTTCTGATATTTGACTCTTCGGCTGTCGAATATTTTATTTATCACCAAAATTATTTGGTTTTGGCTATTTATTTGCATTAGTAAACGGATGTTTCAGTAGATGCTTACGTTACCGTGTAGCAGTAAATATGAATGGTCGGATCACTCCAAAGCTATTTTAGTACGAATGTGCACCAAGAAGTACATAGGTCAACTATATATATATATATATANTCATCGACGAAATGAAATCACTCTATAGCGATTGAAAAATATATACACTTCTAGCTAGACCCGTACTATTTAACTGAATGGGAAATTAAATGAATTTTACTTTCTGTACGATACAATGAACGTCTACTTTTCTTTAGCAAAACCTTAGCATTTTATTTACCTGGACTCGCTTTGTTCCCTGGGAATTTTACCTCCAGACCTCCAATTAAGGGGTTGCGTCCTTGCCAAGATGTTTTATTGCCTTTTTTTAATAAAATAATTTTATCATCCTCCATTTGATTCAATAAACTGTTCAGAATATATTCAATTCTTTGCGTACAAAATTACGGAATATATTTTTCATTAGCATAAAATTTTCATGAATTAAGTTTTACGAAATTTATGTACAGCATGTTCAAATAATTTTGGGTTGGTTAACATCATTGAAAATATTTATTTTTCCTTATGCAACTTCTAGAAGTAGTTTTATGTAAAAAAGATCTAACTATTGATAACTGTACCTAGAAAATTAGGCGAGAACTTACGAACATATCGCAATAAACAAATATATTTTCCTACGTCACTACCAAAATATATTGCCTATTCTTCTTAGTCTACGAATATATATCATCCGGATTAAAAACTTCTTATAATTCGTAAGAATCGCAAAAATATTTTTAATGTATTTAATTTATTAATTCGAATAATGTTCTATAGACAAAACTGAATAAAAATCCTCACACATTCCCATCAGGAGCGAACTCGCGATCTTCTGATATTTACGCTCTCACCTTACCCCAACACCATCCGTGACGTCAAAAGTACCGAAAAGTGTCAGTCTCAATAGTATTTTTAAACGTTGTTGTATTTACCTATTATTTTTACAAATTTAAATTATTTTGCCGGATATAAAGTCACAACCACTTTTACAAACTTGATAACATTTTACAAAATTGAAAATTGAAAATTAAATACTTTATTATGGAATGGATATGGAATAACACATTAAATAGTATCAACAACTATCGCCAGACACTAATATACATTCAATCCTGTACGTACAACTTATGGAATATATTTTTCATTAACACAACATTTTGCTGAATCAAGTATTACGAAATATGTGTATAGCCATGGTCTCCTACAAATACTAGACTGGAATCTAACGCTTGACAACACCGATCTCGTAGGCCGGCCGGCCAAAGAGAAGTATCTTAGCTAAATCATATATTTAGTCGTCAATATCATATAAGCTAAAAAAATATGGCATGATCACAATTACTTTAAGTTCATCTTCATTTGACACGAAGAATATGAATGCGTAAGCAATCCATTCGCTGAAATAAAGTTAACGCATTTAAACAAGCCGGCCAACGGAACACCGTTGCCACATAGTGCATGATCCAGCATGGTAATTGTAGGAAGCCATGATATAGCACGTTGAACTTTAATTTCGGGACTAACATATTCATTATACTGTATTTATTTTTTATGCAACTTTTGGTAGTGTGATATAAAAAGAACATCTAAATATTGATAAATATACGAAGGTTATTCTGAATGTAAGGTCCGATTTCTCATTAAAAAATAAATCATCACAGATTTTTTTTCAAAAAGTTTTTTTTTTAATTCCTTTCAGCTTTCTCTATTTTTTAACATAGTTTCTATTTTTGTTTAAACATTTGTCATAACGTTCTACAAGCTTTTGTATGCTGAAGTCATAGAAGTATGCCGCCTGTGAGGATAACCAGTCTTCAACTGCTTCTTTCATTCACCTCATCTGTGGCGAAGCGCATGCCGCCGAGAAACGAGCGAGTGAAGGTAGCGAAGCGAGTAAAAATCGACCGGTGCCAAGTCTGGACTGTAGATTGGGAGGTCAATCCGTTCCTATCCAAAATATCTGATCTGATTTTGGGTTTGAATGGTAGAATAGGGTCTGGTATTGTTATGCAGAAACAAAACTCCAGACGTAGGAAGGCCACGTCGCTTCTCGTGTTTTGCACGTCGAAGTTCAATTAGTCAAATTCCAATGCTAAAGTTGAAACAGTGAATTCCCAGTCTTCACGAATCTTTTCGTCCATGGCATTGACCAAATTTTCTGTGATCACTGATGGTCGGGCTGGTCGCGGGCATGGACATTTCCCGTCCGGCCTTGATAGCTCACACCTAATTACGGACTTCGCTGTCACTCATCTCATTGGGGTCGTACACTTCACTTATCTGTCGATGAATTTTCACTGCTGAAGCGTTCCTTGCTGTCAATAACCAAATCACTGAACGCATTTAAATGTCGGCGGGCTGATGAATTGTTTTAAACATTTCGAACTGACACTGTAAACATCACACTGCAACAATACCAATGCAAAGGGTGTTGTTTAACGTACAAAGCATGTCGGGAGTCGGTGTGCAAGCGCGTTTCAATCTTCGCGTGACATTCGATTAGCTACGGCGATTCGGACCTTACTTTCCGAATAACCCTCGTACTTAGAAACTTAGGTGAAAATTTATGAGCATGTCGTAATAAACAAAAATATTTCTTTTCGCCACCTGCATGCAAAAGATACACGGAGTAAAAAACTACTAACTTATAATGATACGTTTAAAAGAGAGATAATTGATATAAATACTATTTCACGAGAAGCCTTGAAACATGAACTAAAATTTTGTATCTTAAAGAGTCTTAAGAAGTTCATGAATAAAGGAAAACATTCCCAAAGTATTCCGCTGAATGTCTTTACAATGAACATGAAGTGCAAATACGGTTCATTGTTGGACGTGTTATAAGACAGAAATAGTGAATTTTGTTAGAAAAATTAATTACGTTTAAAGTAGAACATATAACATTGCCGAGAACTATAAAATTAACCTAACCTTTTTTTACATGGTAAAAGTTATTGTTTCTTGCCTAAAACGTAATTCTTTAAGAACGTAAACAAACTTTTGAAATGAATCAAGGAATCGATACAAATTTTCACCGCCTGCTGCATACATGAATTGGCTTGACCATGCCTTATTGAGAAAATAAAACACTGTATAGTTTATGATCATCTTAGTTTTTGCACTTTTAAAGATGGTAAAACGAATTTCAATCTCAATCTACAAAAAACAAAGCTAGTTTTCTGTCTGAGTGATTGATTTCTTTACTTCACAGGTTTGAACTGCTGGTTTCATAAAGAAATTCTCTTCAAAATAAATAAAGTTTGTAGTCAGGAATGGACGAGTGTTATTCAATTAAATTGGAGCAAAAACTAAGTGCTCGAAGAAAAAAAAAATGTAACATGAATAATATCTGGTGTCAACAACAGTAGGACACGTTAGATCGTCTACAATTCCTGTGAATTAGTGTATACAGTTGCCTGCAGCACTCGCGAATTGGTGTAACTGAAGTCTTCAAATTTCACTTCACAAAGTTCAATCGGTCCAACTTAAGTACATGATCCAACGCCGTAGATAAATATCCAGATGAGATATCGAAAAACGGCTTTTTTTGCCATGGTTCTAGATGGGACGTTGTTCTCGGAAATTACAAATTGAATCATTTTATGTGAAAAAAAATCCCTTTTTCGATGGCAAATTTAACATTATCGTTCTATCCTAACCTTATTCTTCGTATATCCTTCCGCGAGTGCTGCTACCTCCACCATCACCTCCATCTTCACACTTACAACAGATTTTCTTAAAACGGAAACCCTGGGTCTAACAAACCTAACGTCGCCGATTGTGACCGAACTATTGTTTATAATTGTTCATTCCCTAACATACTAACATAAACGGTGGCGGAGAGAAGAAAATAGTGCGGAACAATATTTCTTTATAACTATCGTAAATATGAAAAGCGAAGAATTCGGCTTATATTTTCGGAACCACAATAATATTTGTAGTATTATGACATAAATTATTTTTTCGAACCCTTGTGGGACCATATTCTTAAGTTTGACCGTTGAATCTCCGTAGCGGTGTCATGTAATGAAACAATGTTCATGAACTGCACCAATGAAACTTAGTAGTTTGATTGCGCTCCGGGCCGTGATGCGAGGAGAAATTTTCCTCAAGCGTCGCCGGTCGTCAAAATGAGCTGGCTTGGGGAAAGGCGTCACTGTGATGCGCTCAGTGGAGCGGCTTCTGACTGACCCCTGGCTTATGATCAACAAAATAATTTCACCTTGGTAACTTCGGATTGGTGGATAGAATCCTCTATTGACTTTCTGGACTATTCCTAACATTATTCATGATTCGTCGAAAGTGTCCATTAGGAATGTGTAAAAGTTATTAGCATCTGCCTGGCTTATGGAATACATAAACAACTGTTCATTTGTCATAAATAAACAAACGTTCATTTGTCATGCTTTTCGTGAAATATATGCGTAATGTCTTCCGTATGATAACACGTACTAGTTATTCCCATGTTCTGAGTGATAATATGTAGCAGTTTAGGTATGTTGCTACACTAGTAATATCAAAAAAATCTAGGAAAATGATACATTCCTAAACATCTCACATATTCAAAACCCTCTTTGACAATGTAAATAATAAGCATCTTTGCAATGTAAATAAATACAAATACGTACCTGAACAAACACTCATACGACACATTAATGAATAAAAGCTATTTTAACGAATAAAACTTCAGTACGATTACGTTTGGCAACTTATCATTGTTATTCTTCAGATACCGTTTCAAATATGTCCACAGATCCTTTTTTGTCATTTTATTTGCACAAAAAACACAAAGCAATTAAACATATATGGTGTTTATTATAAACTGATTGTAAAACTAAAGCACACAATACTTTAACACGTCTATAAAACATTAAATATACACAATTCACAATAAATCCCAATACAATTGTTCTGACGTTCGCCACCGTACTATTTTTTTGTAATCGAGGTGGCTTTGGCTTATTCATGGCATATCCAATTCATGGCACATCGTTTGCTTCGCGTAATATTAATTCCCCGAAAATGTACTTTAAAAATAAAATTCGAGAATTTTATTTTTAATTTTGTCATTCATTGCTTTTCTATAGTTATTAACATGCCAAATTTCATGTTTCTACGTCTAGTAGAAGAATGGTATAATTCTGATACATATGTCAGTTACATATACGGGTTTATAAATATAGGGATAAAAGGGTTACTTTCCCCCATCTGCTAGAAGTAAACACGTTTCAGCCAGTTTCATATTTAGCACTGAACAAAATAAACAAGGCGTCATAACAGTAATGGATAGCATCATACAAATCAAGGAAGCACCACATAATTTCTCCACGAATTCCCCACGAATCTTATTTATACCAACATGCTCCTCGCGTCACCGCTGTCAACTTTCGATACTCAAATAGTAAAGTAGTATTGTTTTCAAATAAATGAATCAAGCAGCTTCTTTTCTTGATGCAATTTCTGAATGCTGTTATCTCGGAAAGGAAAAGAAGAAAGATGAAATAATAAGAAATCGTCGAAACATATATCAATGCTCTAAAGTACGATAATTCATTCGTGTGATTTTCTACGTCTGGTAACGCAGAAAAGGAACTAAAAAATTCTGGGACATTTGCATATTAATGTACATGAAGAAGAATTAGTTCAAAGTATTTGATAATCACTTGATTAACTGTTGGAAGTAAATTTGAGGGCTCTTTAATACTAAAATGCGTTCTATATATTGAAGTTATTTATGTCAGTATTTAACTTCCTTTCACCTACGAGATATTAAAATATAGAATTTAAAAGCAAATGGTTACCAAAATAGTCATGTTTTTTCTGTGTTTTCTTCCCATTAACATTATCAACAATGAGAACTACACGACTCTACCACAGAGTTTTTTGTAGAATCACGAATCTAAATACATTGGGATAAATTGGACAATGTAAAGCATTGAATATCACAATACGCCTAAAAAGATTGCTTTTTTTGTGGCGCTTTAAGGGCTCGTCAACAACAAGGTCATTAGAGCCCAAAAATTGCTGATTGTATTTTGTGACACTAATGCATAGCCAACAGATACATCTTTGTTTCTTACCCCTTCAATTACTAATCAAATTCCAGTTATTTGTTAATATCTTAATTGTTGGATACAAAAATTGGAATACAAAAATGTCATCAGGGATGAATAATTCCAAAAATATTTACTTATATTGATTCTACGACACTTTAAGAAAATGCACAACTAAATCCAAAAATTATGAAAAAAAAAATTAATAACAAAGTATTATGTTTACCTACCCTTATGTTTTATTTCTGAATTATAAAATATCTTCGAAATATAAAGTTTGTTTCATGATGTCAATAAATTACCAGGAGTGGTATTAAGACGAGAGATATAGATCGTATTTGTTGAACCAAGTGAATTTCGTCTTCCACATCCCGACAAAAGTCAGTTTGACAATTCCAGTGTACTTGATAATGCTTCCCCACATTTTAAATTGCATTTCATCAAAATGTGGTGAAATGGATGTTACAATTAGATCTTACATAAAATAAAAATAATTGAATAAAATGTCCAGAAACTTTCATAATTTTTGTGAAAATATATATAATGGTAGATCCTGAATAACTGAGTGAGATACTTCACAGAAGTTCGCCATAGCGATGTAGCGTCTTCCTGTCCTGACCAGCCTTAACTTGTTGGAAATTCCTTTTAGATGATTGCAGCTTCGCAATACCCTACCTTGTACTTTTTCACAGCATCACTTCATATTTTTGAACTCTATCAATTTTAGGTTGTTTCTATGCTAAAATGCACCCTGGAGGTTGAGTATGATTGTCAATTGGGAAGATTACGCGGTCGTGCGCCTAGCAATGCGAACGCAGTTACATTGGGTGGCTACTAAGGTGTCTATCATACCCCGCAAGAAAACGTTTATTGCGTCTTTTATTAAAGGTACAGCAAGAGTAGTTTAACTCCTAGTATTTTACGAGTATATACAAATTTGTACTAACAATCAAATTAATTATAGTTACGTTCTTTTTAAGGGCTCAAATATCTATCCCATCTCTTTTACGAAAAAAAAATCTTTTATGTTAAGTTTACGTTTTGTTGGATTCATTTTTGTGTCTTATATTCGTTGATGGAAGTTTACGGGATTTTGTGAATATTATTTGTTGGCTGGTACACGGACACTTTAGGGAAACATGTGACAGTTTATTCCCTATTCGGTTTATTGTAAGTACGACATTGATGTCATTCTTTAAGGGTAGTTTTCCCAATATTTTACAAAAGTCCTGGGTTTGGTTGTCAATTCAATTAAATAATTTCAGAAGATCAACCTTTCTCGTATTACGTCATTACTCTTTACACCGGACGTTCCGAGAATTTTACAAATTTATCTATGTCATCGATAAATTGTCATTTTTGTATTTCGCACCTGTTAAAATTGATTTAATTTTTGAGTGTGTTCAATCTTTTTTCATTTTAACTTTTTTTTTCTCATTGTAGATATGTTAATTGCTTTTTAATTCATATTTTTATTGTTCATGTTAATAGCAATCAGTTTACATATATTATTTATGAAATGATTATACATATTTGTTTTATATATTCTGTGCGTTTGTAGTGCGTTTGAGAACCTCAATTCCTAGTTATAGTATAATAATTGTAATCTATTATCTAGCTCGTCAAGCACATAGTCTTACAAAAATTCCTTATCAGTGTCCTTCAAAAACTACACATCGTAAACTCCCAAATGGTGGAATTGTAAGTTAGTGTGGTGTCTATCCGTATAACAAAAATAAGAAAATCTAATGTAAGGGAAATGTTCCGCGGAAGGCAGGCTAATAAGTTAAAATGAATAACTATATGGTTTCGAAAATTATTTCATAACTGACATACATTACTTTTGTTTTCAATATTAACCATAAAAAATATTTCATGAATCAAGGGCAGATTGCGGTTGTAATGTGTAATATTTTTATTATTGCATTCTTGCATATTATTATTATTTTTCGAATATATTTATCCCAACTAGTAAAAAATAATCTCCCCTTCTTTAACGTTATATTGTCATGCCATCTAACTTCGCATTCAAGATCAATTAGCATCTAAATCCAATGATTTTTTAAAAACTGTAGCTTCAATAAAAAAATAAAGGATTTTGACGAGAAATATATTCCCCTAATTTCCCCTAAACGTCAGCTTATTCAATTTGAAAGCAGTATTTTCCGCTTTCGCTAAAATCCTGCAAATATTTCTCGTCAACGTTTACATTCTTTTGTTAGCCAACATTCTTCCGTTTTGCCAAGTATGATTTAAAAAAGGCTCATTTCATTTTCTCTCATGTTTTCTTCTCTGAATAGTGAAAACAGTGGAGAGAAATTATGGATCTTATCATGCTACATATTATTCAACTTGAAGCAGAAGTCTAGGACTTTTTAAAATTTCGTAAGATATTTGGAATATCTTGTATGCTACCTATCGCAGGTTAGTTTTTTTTTTCATTCCATTTACAAGTTATTCAAGCATTGAAGTGAAGTATGGATTTTAGTGTCCATGGTAAATATTATCTTAAAGAATTATACGTGACAATGAAATTCTGAAGAGTTAAGTATACAAGCTCTAACCAAGCAATATTCGACGTTTCGAAGGTACAATCTTAATTTTAGTTGAATGCAGCGATTTACAATATATTGGGCGTATTTTTGTTGCCAATTCTTCTTTACTGTGCGGATACATTTCAACTCACACGCTGTTGAAAAATGTTCATAGTTAACCTGAAATGCGGTAATCTTATTAGAAAACTATAATTCTGAATTATGCATTCCAAATCAACTTAATATATAAAATATAACTTCTGAACGATACTCACTACTCGTAAAGTCAATGTGAAGCAAACTAAGTGAAAAGAATGTTAGACATAAGTGTCTGGTGTCAGATTCTACCATAGGAAAGGAAATAATAGGATTGTAAAACTCTTTATTAGAAGACGTTCCCGAATAGAAGAATTAGAAAACGACCCGCATACCACAAGAAAGCGTACGACATTTGTGGCTTGTTCTACTGCCTCAAGTTGCTCGGTTACATCTTTTGTTTGGGATGAAATGGACTCGGAAACGGAGAGGAAAGGTTGGGCCGCAGGGAGGCCTTGAACGTTACTTTGGAACACTACGTAGAACATTTACGAGTGTGCTGAAGAAGAAACCTGCCGGGGTATTTCAGAGTTTACGGATGCGACTCCTTAGAATTGTCTACGAAGAGTATTACACTAAATGAGTAAAAATATCGTAGTGTTCTATGCAACGTTTCTGCTTTTTAAATATACTTGAGTTAAATCAGCGAGAATTTCCGCACAGAGTTAAAGAAATACAAATATTAAGAGTTAATTATATTATAAACATCTACCGTTACAATTAAAATCTTTCCCTGACGACTTTTGTAATTTTAGTTGAGGAAAAGAATATTGGAAACTTTGTAATATATCAGATTGTAAACAAATTAAAATCACAGCAGAAACATTAAATCTACAATCTGAGACTGATCATTTATCAAGTAAACATAATATCACGTTGTATCTGTTTATGTTTTCGCTCTTTTGTTTATTATTTTTCATTTCTCTGCTTTGTGTGAACTGTGCAAATATTAGTCGTGTACTCATGATCACCAGGGGATGGCATGAACAAGAGTTGCAACGTTGCGTTTCTAAAATACTGAATATGAAGTTTACGTAAAAAGTCGTCACATAAGATTTTAAATAGTAAGAGTGAATGAAACTGTATAGAATTACTAACTAGTGTAAAAATTATCTAGGTACATTATCTTTCTTTGATTATGTAAGTAAACATGACATCAAACTAATATACTCGAATGAGAAACTATACAAAAATACGATAAGAATTCAACCCTGTCTTATAAGATTTAAGAAAAATAGTAATTGGTAAATAGTAAAAAAAAATCAAGTGTATCAACAGGTACAGCACGATTTTAATAGCAATGTATTTGAAAGTATTTCATAGCGGCATTTGAACAATGAATCATTTGGTTACTTTCAGCTATGCTTGGCAGACAATTTATGAAGCAGGATACGCACGTCAGAAAAATATATGATGAAGCTATGGCAGAGTGGACCACATCTTAGTTTTAGTACGATGATGAACTCATGTTCGATACTTCGATTTTTCTTTTTCATCTTCTGATTACTGAAGTCCTATAATTTAAGTTTTGTATGATGATTTAGTAAATATTGGCACACAAATTTCGAGAGTGTGTTTAGTAAATCTTACACTTCAGGTGTTTCAATGATGCAATTTTTTTTTTTTTTAAAGGTTGACATTAAATGTGACCTTTTGAAATTTGAACTAACTAAATTCTTTGATTTATCTTATTGCAATGATACAAAGACTTAATGTACTAACAAGCAGGTTTCGCTTGTCGAGAGCTTTTGAAGAGATAACAATGCTATTTCACTTCGCATATTTTTCAGTTTCGTTTATAATTTTATTAGTATATTATAAATGATTAAAGTGCACTTTAATCATTTAAACAATGTCAAGTGTGTTGAACACGTGGTTCTTTACGATACAATTATACGTCTTTATTTCTTCCATATATAATCATATTGATGTATCAAGCAAGTATACATATTACATGTCCGTACGCAACCACTAACTGGCATTCGATATATTGTTTTCTGAGATGATACGCTTAAAAACATAATGGTATTCCATTACTTCAACAATTTTACCCGCGACATAATTAATAAGTGATTATTGATAGTGATTTGAATATTTGACTCTTTACTGCCTTCGTATTCAAGAGTCTTTTCACTCTTCTGGGATACATTGCAGTACTAGTAAGTTTTTAATTATATTCGCGAACCTTATCTATTTTCCAAAATGATTTCATTATTGATATATGAAAATTGATGTCATCATTGATACATGTGTTCAAAATATAACATGATTATTTATAAAGCATTTTCCTTAAGAATTTCTTGAATTTTCAGTTCAGTTTAGAGCAGCCAAGAACTGAAAACCAATCTGAAAATAAATTGAATTCATAACTCTTAACTCCTGAACGTTCGTTCTTAACTCACTATATACAATACGTTCAGACCATATTCTTACTCACAAAAGGATATTTCCTTCAGTAAGACACTGTAAAATAAGCACATTTTCTTGCAATGAGCGTATCTTTGAAACTAGATTTGCCATTACATTAATGCCAAACTAAGAATCATTTTATCAGTGTAATAATATAGGAAGGGAACGTGCATTTAGAGTGCTCTTACATGACATTCTAATAAACGCGTTGATATCACATTTACTAATATTTTGTTTTGATGAAAAATCATGACAATATCGTTTAAAATAACGTATAGTAAGAAACTACCGTGAGAATAATGAAAAGTGTATTTTTTCTATCTAACAAATTAACCCCACACATCATATTAAAGAGAAATGGGGGCAATATTTTGGAATGTCCATTAAGATAATTATGACTCTTTTTGACCAAATTTACCTTCACTAATTGTAATCGATGTTTTTATTTATGTACGTGGTTTTCTGTGTATTTTGAAAATTATTTTCTATCACATTTCTACACGAGATTTAGTTGTTTGGCTTATTTTAGGGCGTTGTTTATTCCCTGAGAATTGAGATTCATTACCCAAATTCGACTGACGATTTCTGTGCTGCCTGCGTCCTGTGTTGAGTCTTCCCACCCTCTAGCGACTGCCTTCCCACTACCCACACTTCTCACACCACAAGCTGACTACAACAAACTAATAAAATCCTCAGAGATTCCAGTCTCGTCCAGTCCTTTTTCTCCGACTGTTTCCCCATGATTTATGACTCTTCTCGGCTCAGGTAGACGCAGAGGGTTACGGCTATATACCCCTCCGACGTGCACACGAGTCCTCCACCCTCTCCTAAATCCAGACAAAACTACCCCCTTCCTAACAAGCTGATACCTATCTCGGGACATCCAAAAAAAAAAAGAAAAGAGGAGACACGAAGAATCCGGGTGTTTCTCTTGTTATTTCGAGGCTAAGACGGTTCTTAGCGAAACACAAAACCGTGCGGTATAGATGTCTGGGAGTTGATTACAATTGAAATATTAAGCTGGACGAATTGGATGAGTAAAAGAAGGAAGGATTGTGAGAGTACGCTTGACTGTACATTCACGTCGTATCGTGTCTGCCAGAGGTCAGTTAGGGTGGATTTATAATGAGCGGAAATAGGGTGTCTGAACGCGCCCAAAACATGTGCAAGTACAATGAGGCAGGACTGTATCTCTTAATCAATTTAATGACCCGGAAAATCCTTTGCCTCGAAGCCATCTATGAAAACAAGTTGGGGGTTATCTTTATTTGGAATGGTGTATTTGTATCTGTGCTTTTGTGTAACATTGTACTTGAGCACCTGCTGTAATCTGAGACGCAGTTTGCGTGTAGATAGTAGGGCTGTTTCTTGTAAGGAATGAGGTATATAAGAGCGATATTGCGACTACACCCTCTCTCTCTTTTCTAATTATAGTGCTTGACTGCTCTCAGGCCATAAGCACCACAAAATAATAATTGATTCAACGATTTTTTTATAGATATGGCCTTAAGTCGTGAACTTGAGTTTCATCATAGCTGTGTCTTTATTGTGATTTGTCAATCTTTTCTTATTTTTTTATGAGAACATCTATTTATCCATAGAGATTTCTTCTATCCTTGCCACCCTTTCAAATGTGGTAATATTGATGTTTTATTCACTATGCTGTACAATGACTCAATTACATTTCATACATCGTATTTTGTTGTTGTTTTTTTGGTAGATAAATCGAGAAACTTCCAACTTACGACTTGTCAACTACATATCTTAGTGGAAGACATTTCTCAGAAGAAGGTATTTCTTATTGGATAGTGTCTGTCAATGTAACCCTACGTAATTATGTTAAATATAGTAGGGTACGAACAGTAGAAGTGATTGGGAATCAAAAAAAAAAGGCAAATAAAATATTGACAATTTTCATTTACATGACATTTTCTGCATATTTCCATTAAGTACGATTTAAATAATCAAATAAATCAAAGGAAAGACAATTGGTGACTACATCAGGGATGGTGTAATTATTTTGTAATTCTAAGTTTTAGTCGGTTCGAATAAAATTTTTATCTTTCCTTAAAAAAGTGGGGGAGGGTGGCTACCCCCTCACGGCCCCCTCCACTAATCGCCGCCACTAGTGACAAAGGAATTAAATAACTGCGAAAGACACATATTGTCTTGAAATAAAACGAAGTAACTAAAAAAGAACTTAGAAAATATAAGAACGTATAACAAATTCTATTGAGAAAATACAAAAATGAAGTACCAATGGAATTTGTTTGACTCTCAGATAGACCAAAGAAGTTGAATGTGACAGAAAGAAGCATTACAAGTTAACAACGAACCCTGAAAACATCTGCAATACTTAAAAAAATACTCCAATGCCAAAAGTAGAAGTGTTAAAAAAGAAATCATGATTCAAGAAAAATAAAATTCGAATTTTGGATTTTAATCAGTAAATAAATTTATTGTCAAAAAAGTAACACAAAGTGCATATACCCACGTGGAGGACAATAAACTAGTTTACTCTCCGGAAACAAACAAGGGACCATCCAATCGATTCCGATTAAGGGTCCTAAGGCAGAGGCGAATTTAACATTTCAGTGCTCCTACGATAAGAATAAAAATAGTTCGGTGCACGTTATAATATTTAAAAAACACCAACTATTTTTTATGTAATAAAACAAAGTTATTTCAGAAGTACACATTATTATCAAACTATAGATTGCTCAGAAAATATTGTTTATATATTGTATTAAAATAACATTAAATATGAGATATGCGAATTAAATATGACTTTAATCATAAAATCTGTTAGGAGCTATCTGATCATGTCAGCGGAGCTGACGAAAATTCGGTATTGCTCCATTATTTGGTCCAGATGGAGACGGAAATAAATATCTAATCAGCAAATGTGAAATTCAAGATAAAAAATTATCATAATGTTCCGGACAGTGACCGATTGGTACACTACTGATGACAAAAAAGGGTCCATTTATTTTTCTAAGTCCCTCGCTCTGACCAGTTTTGGATTTGTTACGTTTGACACGCCTCTCTCCTCCTGCTTCCCCTTCGACAGGGGAAGTTTCGTTCGACCATTCGTAGATCTATTTGAAACGGCTCCCATATTTGGAAGACTAATAGTACCGCTGGTAAATCGTAACGAGATAAAATGTTTCATTACACCGCTATTAAAGAAATATTTTGTATTTTTTTATTATACACATTTTGGACTTCTATAACAAAAATATTCTGTATATTCTTGACTTCAATAAACTTTACCATTCTCTATATTTAAACGACATCTCGAGATTCGTTGTCTCGCAAGGTCTTCATAGGCAATGTAAAAGATATTAGAGTTTCTGTAAAAAACGTTTGCGTAATACTGTGATAAAATATAGTTTTTAACAGAATTTGAATATAATTGCAAGATATCGTATGGAATTGGTATAATTCGAATCACAAATTACTTATAAATATTCCTATAATTTCTTATATTTATACAGTGAAGTAAAGAAATCAAATCTCATTGCCTACAAGTGATGTGTATTGTCGAAAGTAATTTCACATAATTTGCGATTCTCTTACGTTTTTCATATATGTGAAAAGGAATTAAATAAATATAGAAAACGTTGAAATAATTTCCACTCACATCGCGTACTTTTTCGTTTACCAATGGTGAGAATCCGAAGAGTGTGTTTGTAGATATGTCATTTTAATGTTATTTGTAAAGGAGAATAGAAGATAGTGTGCATCTCATGTTTCTCATTGTATTTGGAATCTTACACCCACACGAACGTCCTTAGTAGTGTACAATTGAAAAATATATCGTCGTGTCAAAGATTGACCGAATTGTGAACACATGTTTATAAATGGTTTCGCGTAATATGAATGTTCATTAACTCTTGTGCCTAAAAATCAGGGTCAGTCTGATTCGAAAAAATTTCCATAATGTTGTGTTTGGTTAGCTATCCTCGAATAATTGGATTGATCTCTTTTTAAGCATGCAAGTACTGAGAAACACACGTTAGTTATCTTTCCTTTAGGATGAAATCATCGCAATTCCACATCTCAACACAGATCAATGCCAGTACAATAATATAAACAACATTTGTTTAAAAAAAGATATGTTGTGATTTTTACACAGCTTGCACAATGGCTTCATATTTGTTTGTGAAGTATCAATAGAAATCTATTAATATGGCATAGCTAAATGAAAGAATAGAGGTTGTGCAAACAACACTGGGGCTCCGTTTGGTTGTGACAGGCAATATTCCATGTCATAAGTAGCGCACATAAAGAGGATAAATTTTAATGCTGTTTTATTACTGATTGAACCAACGTGCAATTACCTCCGCATTGTCTTTTCAGGAACAAAATGAGAAATGCAATCATCGTCTAATTGTCCGTGTGTTTTAGATACCATCTGACATTTTTGTTTGGAACCATTTCTATTAATGAAGAAGAACATTCATGTTAATGCAGACCAGCATTAGAATTGAAGAATTTATTCAACTCCAATTAAATTTATTCATTGGCAATAACAAAAAAATCAGGGTCAACATTCTCATCATTACGAAATTCTACCCAAGAGTTTTATGAATCTAAAATATTTAAAGTAAAGCGTTATATTCACGGGTATAATTTTTGTCAAATTTTTCTAAAATCTTTATTTGATTTTATGTGATGTGAAATGCCAAAACTTGGAGGCGATCTTATGTTAGTATAAATACAGGACAATTTTGTAGATTGTCTAAAACTTTTCCATTCGAATACTTTTTTTTGTGGGGCTTTACGGCTCGTCGATATCAAAGGTCATTGAAGCCCTAAAAACTTGTAAAGATAGGGCAAATTCCCCAGGGAAAGCCAACATGACTCTCCCCGCATGTGAGACTCGCAATAACTCAATCATACCCA
The DNA here is from genome assembly GCA_002313205.1 of Laupala kohalensis. Lineage (NCBI taxonomy): Eukaryota > Metazoa > Arthropoda > Insecta > Orthoptera > Trigonidiidae > Laupala > Laupala kohalensis. Next base: position 482,274 of record NNCF01126952.1, read on the forward strand.
CTAAAAAGCCTCCTGAATTACAACATACCAAAACATATCTCAAAACATACATCAAAACATTGAAGACAAAAACTGAGGGGGGGGACAAAATGAGGAAAATGAAAGATACCCTAGCCCTAATAGCGTCGGGATCGAAAAGAACAAGAGGTGGCCAAGGAACGTCAGGAAAGAGACAGGAAGGAATCTGGCACAAGTGGAAGTAATGCTAGACTCAGCTCGGGGCCCCGTGTTTGCCAAACACATACTTACTAGATGTAAGTCCCCTGGGAGATAGACTGTCGCAAGTTTTTTATGAATTAAAGTAATTGGTGTATTAAGTAAATTAAACTTGCACATGTACCTCAAAAACCTACTAAATTACAAACCTTTCAACCAAACTTTTTTTCCTTCCGAAATACAGATTATTGCTAGGAATAGATGAGGATTACCTTAAGCAAATACATAAATTATTACCAATAAATATACATAAATTTAGTTCCTAGGAATTAAAACTGAACCGACTGAAAACAAGTTTTATGACAAAATTTTTACGACCATTGACTTACAAGAGAAACAAATAAGGTACGAAAAAATAACATGCCGTAAGTATGATACCTAACAGCATATAGAAATTTTGAAAAAAAAATGCTCCCCGGAATTTTTTTGCATTGTATTAATACGTAGTTATTTTGTACAACGAATACATCTCGTCTTAAATGATTTGTGTTCATTATTAGCATCAAATGTTACACACGTACTAACAACAATTACTTGGAACATTGCAACCGTATATTTTCTTGAGATTTTTTTTTGTATTTTTTAGAACATACCGAAGAATTTTGGCCACTTAGATGCAAAATCATTACAAAGTATATACCTTAAGATTCGACCTTTCTAGTCCGTCTCACGTGATGCGCCAAAGCAGCAACTTGTGGTCAAAAGAGGCGGCCGGTATCCTCGTTAAGCTGGAAACCCGGCATGAGCTGGAGTCTGGCGGGCAGCGTGCGATAACAACCTTGGGTTTACTCACTCAGACAACACCCGCGGGCCGCATGCAGATGCGCGACGGGTGCGCATGGCGAGGCGCCGGTGATGTATTAGCTGGGCGCGCAGTAATAGGTGCGCCGGGAGAAGCGAACGCACCCGCCGCTGCAGGCGACGGACTCAAGGGGATGAAGGCTTGGATGGGAGGTATGGTCCGCAGTTGGGGATTGTTCGTAGTCCAAGGGGTTGGTAATGCTCGCGTTGAAGGAATATAGTGGAAGAACAATTGTGTAAACCTACAATGGGAGGAGGAAATAACGCTGAGCAAATAAGGCTCTACGTTACGTTGACGCTAACCGCGTAAACATGGAACCGCACATGGAAAAAACTAGTGCAATCGATGCATTTTGCATAGCGTGCCTTCGACTCAAATCATACGACAAATTGTGAACCCAAACAAACTACTACTATGCAAGAATACACAAGAAAACTGTACACACAACCAACAAAGCTCTCGCATAAACTCTCAGATGTCAACATAACCTCAAATCCAGATCAGAATCTCCCATGACCTCTCTCACTAGCGTACCACTAACATCATAGGCAAACAGAGACCATGAAACTAGGAGCGTTAGTGTACCACTAACTTCTGAGCATGCGCAAAAGTAACTTGCTTGTGGATAGTATGTACGACAGCTCACAGGTACCCTAAATCGAACAACCGGACGAAGGCCATGTCGAATATTGTTAAAAATTACACGTCAACTTCTGAAAATCGCGAAGAAAATATTTCTCTACTAAACGGTGGAAAAATCGTATCAAATCCTCAGGACATCGAAAATTTGTTTAATTCTTACTTCTCAGAACTAGGTAAAATAACTAACTCAATATATCCAAATCAATGTCCTCCAATTATATCCACCCACGTACCCAATTCTATGTTCACTTCTGAAACTAACGCCATGAGAATCATCAGCTCATTAAAAGGCAAATTTTCAACAGGCATAGATGATATACCCGAGTTTATTGTTAAATTTTCGTCCCACGCTATATTAAATCCACTCAAATATTTTTAATAGTTCTTTATCGGAAGGGGTGTTTCCTAACATATTTAAGAGAGCTAATGTGAATCCTTTGCACAAGAAAGGAAACAAACTTAATATTG
>NNCF01126952.1:484595-523184 GCA_002313205.1 Laupala kohalensis
CCAAATTGCATTCTTTAGGCATTCGTGGACTTCCACATCAATGGCTAACTTCTTATTTAAAAGATAGATATCAACTGGTCGAAATATCCTATACAAAAAATAAAATACTTCAGCGTTGTCTTTCAGAAACAAAGCCATTTACTGGCGGAGTACCTCAAGGTTTAATTCTCGGCACTATACTCTTTTTATTGTATGTGAACAACATGTCATCATCCACATCAAATTGCAAAATGGTTCTTTTGGCTGATGACACTAAGTTACTATGTAAACACGCCAATGGTCAAAACGTTTTGTCTAACCTTTCGACTTGGTTCCATGCAAATCGTCTCATTGTAAACACTGACAAAACAGTGTCTATGTCATTTCACAATAGTATCACAAAATCTTTACCCCAGGTTTCTCTTTCTTTAAACGGAACACAATTAAAAACTGTTACAAATACAAAATTCTTAGGTCTCCATATTCAAGACAACCTCAAATGGAATTGTCACATTGACAATCTTAATTCCCAATTAAGCAAATTGTGTTACGCATTCCGAATCTTAGTTAACGCAGTTAGTCCACGTATTTCCCGTTGCGTATATTTTGCAAACGTTTACTCCCATTTACGTTACGGCATTACCTTCTGGGGTAATTCCGGTCAGAGTATTCAAACTTTCAGAATTCAGAAGAGGATAGTTCGGATAATTTGTAAATCTTACTCCCAGAACTCTTGTAAACTTTTATTCAAATAATTAAATATCTTAACACTTCCCTGCATTTATATTTATGAAACGGTCGTGTTTGTTAAGACGGAATTACTGAAGTGCCACCCTTGCTTTATACGAAACAGTCTCGTTCACGAACACTATACACGCAATAGTAGTAATATTCATCGCCCTAGAGTGTCAACCACTCTTTGCCAAAAGGGACCATACCATTCGGGAATCGTTCTATATAATTCCCTGCCCAAGAATATAAAAGACATTATGAAATTGAATATCTTCAAATCCGCGGTTAAAAACTACCTCCTGCACCAGTGCTTCTACACTGTAAAAGAATTTATTGATTTTAATAAAAGTTAAATTCGTCTTGTACTTTATCACGCCATTGCTGTAGCACTTTTTAAATAACTTATAACAATTTCAAAAACTATTTTCTTGCATGGTTGTGTTGCCGTATGGCTCATATTAATTTAGTTTTATGTGTACTCAACTTTGGCACGGTTGTGTACATTAATTCTGTAGCCCCATCCTGGCTCCGGTTTTCCTTCGGGTAGAGGCGGATTTCTTATACAGGTTCTCTAGGCTTTGTCTAGGGGTGTGTTTATTGTAACAATAAATCATGAATTTAGTGTTATTTCAATCTTATAATTTGTAAACACTATACTCAGAATAAACAAAGTTCGAAAATAATTTGTACATGTAAAAAATTTTTTTGTGTTAAATTACAAACATATTGACATTCTATTAGTATTATTACTCGTAGCTAACTTTTTATCGTATCTAGGAATTTTTGCTGAAATTTTTGAATCTGTCTCTGCCTTAGGACCCTTGATCGGGGTTTATGGGATGGTCCCTTGCTTTCTTCCGGAGAGTAAATTAGTTTATTTACCTCCACGTGGTCATACGCAGTTTGTTGTTTTTTGACAATAAATTTATTTAAATTTATTAATGCTGAAACACTCTATTAATAGTAATTTCTCACACTAGCTGTAGTGATGGTATACTTCTACTAGTATTCCTAATTGACATTGGATTGATATAAGTGTGTTCTAGTTCCGGTGGTGTTCGAGTCTCAAGACGAATGTAGAATTAGACATATTGGAGTGGGTAGTGCGAGTAGAAGTAACGAGGATAGGAAAATAAAACAGTTTACACAATGATGGAACATAAATTTTTTCACAGTGTGTAGTAAAGTATTAGAACAATCTTTGCTGAGGGTAAATGTAAAGAAAGTAAATGTAAAGAATAGACCGATAAATGATGAAGAGGTGCAGTATAGAAGTTTTTTAAAGAACTACTAGATATTTCAGACGNTGTTTTTTGACAATAAATTTATTTAAATTTATTAATGCTGAAACACTCTTAATAGTAATTTCTCACACTAGCTGTAGTGATGGTATACTTCTACTAGTATTCCTAATTGACATTATTGGATTGATATAAGTGTGTTCTAGTTCCGGTGTTGTTCGAGTTTGAAGACGAATGTAGAATTAGACATAGTGGAGTGGGTAGTGCGAGTAGAAGTAACGAGGATAGGAAAATAAAACAGTTTACACAATGATGGAACTTAAATTTTATCACAGTGTATTGTAAAGTATTAGAACAATCTTTGCTGAGGGCAAAAGAAAGTAAATGTAAAGAATAGACCGATAAATGATGAAGAGGTGCAGTATAGAAGTTTTTTAAAGAACTACTAGATATTTCAGACGTGATTGTTCGATAACTGATAACATAAATACAAAATGAAGGAAGTCTCTCAGCAGAGCTATGGTTGTAAAGAATGAAGCGGAGGACTATCGTGATTTCAGCAAGATTTATATGTAACACACAAACAAAAATTAACTGGAAAACTGAAATTAACTTATGATATTAGTATCCATATTCAAGAGGATGTAACTAAATGGTTCTTGAAAAACACAGATGACGTGCATACGAAGAGAAACTTCCGACACGAATACATGTTCCAGTAATACATGTTCAACACATGTTCAAATGCCTTAAATATCCATACGAAAGATAGCATCTACTTATTGGAATGGTACCCACACTTACTGTTCACAAGTTTTTCCAACGGTAATCAGTTATGCCAATTGCTAATTTTTCAGCTCTTAAAACCAATGCTGGCTACCACGTAAAGTACCGAGGTGGCGATTCTGGAGTCTAAAAAAGATTATTAGATTAGAAAGAGGTATCGAGAGCTAATTGAGTGATGCAAACGGAACACTGATAATGATAATGACAGTATTACTTCAAGAAGAGTTCAGAAGCGGAATGAAAGGATTGTAACCTGCAATGCGAAATATTGGCAATAGAAAATATCCACTTTGGAGAAAAATAGAAGTTGGCTCACATAATTAAGGCGTTTGACGAATAGACGATGGGAATAATATGAGACGAAAAGTCAAGGTTTCTCTCAGGAGTAAAAAGTGTTGATATATTGATTGTAAAACATATTGTTAATGAAAATGTGAGAATGGTTGGTACATACATTTTAAAAGGTGAAATGTTATATTATTAATCTACTATTGACCATCACACTTTGAATCCATTGCGTGACCATTGATGAATGATTTTTTCTCTTCAGATTTGTTAGATCCTCACTACCGTTATGAAGTGATAAATTTGAGTTGTATCATTGATCATCCAGGCTGGATCAATGTTTTTTTGTAGTTGTTTTTTTTGTGCTGGCTATTGCTAAGCAATATCAACATTAGGGTAATGTGGTTCTATTGAATTGTGAATTTTTAAAACTACTTTTTGATTATTTTATTAATTGTTCTTTTAGACAACTCAATAATGACAGCATTAATAGAAATGTATATTTGACTCATGTGAACGTAAAGACCATTGCTTTGTAAGAAATTTCATAAACCCATTAATATAGCTGAATTGTCTTCTAATTATAATTAGAGGAAAATCGTTTCCATTCGCTGCGAACAACTGTGAAAGTATGTTACACAGGAAGATAATATTCCATTAAACGTTTTTGTACTTAATGAGAAATTCAGAGAAGGTCGTGACAAAAATGATTGGTCTAACTCTTTAGGAAAAAGTATCTATAGTCTACCTAATGAAGCTGTTGAACGTTTAAAGTTTGAGGTAATTAGCTTAAGTCATTGTAAGTGGATAACTTTATAATCAAACGATCCATCCACAGCAGTCTATTCAGTTGAGTTTTACAGTGTACTCACTCCGTCAAACCTGCAATCTCAAAAGTTAACTCTAAAAGCTGGGGCTATCTTGATTCTGATTAGAAACGTTATCTCGAACGCTGGTTAAGTCAATGAAACTTGGTTAGCTCAATAGATTCGATTCGATCTTTGTCTGGTTAGTACTATTTCTAATTGTTGATAGAATAGAATTTGAGACAAATCCCGAGAATCAAGCAAACTTGAAACTTGATCTTTTGTGTTTACGAAGATACAGGTCTACATCGTCAGGCACTGCTGTACAAATCTCAATAGTTTACAACAATGTTGGAATAAACCGTCAGCGTCCATATTCTTTCTTAAAATATTGCAAGTATTCAAGAAGTGGTACATTAAAAATGAAAAAAAAGCGAAATTCTTGCAAATCAAAATAATCAGCGTTTGAAACATATAAAACCAATTTTCGAAACATTTTAAGATTACTTAGTGAGTATCATGTCATTATTGTGTTTATAAAGGAGGGCATAAGGGTAAGAAAGGGTTCTTTAATGAAAGTCATGTACAGAAAAGACGCTAATGCACGACCTAAATTCATCGATGTGCTCAAAAGGATGAGGTGGAGGTAGAAAAACAAACCAAGACCTGAAGAAGGATCAAGCGTGTGTTTTTCATTGGAAAGGGTAATATAAGAGTGACATTTTGAAGAGGATGGAGTTAGTGAACTGAAACGTTTCTACATTCAGAGACGTACCTACTGTTCATAAGGCCCTGGCGTGAGTCTTATTGGAGGATTCCCATTTTCAAGCCACACAAACGTGGTTTTTGCACGCCTGCATGAACACATCTTACGAATGTATTTAAAAAAATTAAATTTTAGTTGATTTAAAAACTAAACTTCACTATAATTTTATAACAACAACGACAATTTATAGGATGATTGGTAAACAATTTGGAGTCCCCATACAAAATGGACAGGTGGCGGACCACCCTCTTCACCCTCGCCTACGTACGCTACTACAGCATATTGAAGAAATCCAAATATTGAGACTGGTTTTCCAGGAATTTGCCCCAATTGACTGAAGAAAGCTGTGGAGGTTTAGTGCGGGAATTTAGACTATTTCCCATAAATTAATGGTTCAACATATTATACATATTTATGAGTTTTATGCCGTGTGGTTTTGAGTCCTTAAAACGCAATACCAACAATGTGAAGGGTATGAATATGTATTCTAGGCAAGCAGTAAGAAAAGAAGTCACAAAACGTAAAAAAAAACTTTTCTGTGTCTAACAGTAAGATATATTATGAAGGATGTTTTCTCTGAACGAAAAATTGAGAAGAAAAGTTACCTAGAAGTTAAGACAATAGCAACGAATACATAAACGTAGAAAATATTTGAGGAAGGAAATGTCGGAACAAATTAGAAAATTGAGCGAGGAAGACGAACAAAGGTAATATTCTTTATGAAGGTTCCGTGAGAAGAGAGAATGAGATTAAGGTTAAGATTGAGGTTGATGAACATTTAAATAAATAAATATTTATTGCCAAAAACTATAAATTACCGCATGAGGATAATAAACTAATTGTTAATATGGGAAAGGAAAATAGAAGGGCTGATCTGAATTAAGAAACTTTAATATCATTGTTGAAAAGAACGATTTGAGATACTTCATTACTTTGATATTTGATATAATCGCGTTAGAAAGAATAGAAGGGACAATTTCGAACTGCCCTTGATGTTAGTTCACCTAGTCTTTACTTAAAAAGTTTGCAACCAATATTTATTAAGTATGTATATTATTTCTTTAACATGCTAATCGTTGGATTCGCATTCAATAAAGTTTAATGAGTTATTTTCACATCGTTTCAGTGGCAATATTGTTTTTATAAGTTCTTTCAGTTTTGTTTCATGTTAGAGCTGTTTCTCATTTCAAACGTTATTCGGACGAGTTTATGTAGTATTCGAATTTCTCAAAAAAAATTCTCAGATTCCTTAAAGTTTTAGAATTTACAATCAACTATCACAAAAAATATTTTCTTTGTTATATTCAATGGTTTTCATATATGAATATTTTTTTCTTTCGATGTCATTTAACAATTTTTATGTTCAAACTATTACGATCAAAGAGATATAACTTTCTACATGTACAGTAACTTATTATAATAGTACATCATGAAGGAATGAATTTGTTCACTAATGATAATAAAGGTCAATTTAATTTTCAAAATATGAAGAAAAAAAGAAGTCGAATTTGAATCTTGGAACTCGCATTTCAATTTTGTGTGTGTTGGATTTCAAACACACTCAATACGTTTTACTTCAATCCTTATAAATCTTCGCAAATAAGTTATTAACAAGTCGTTAATCAGGAAAAGAAACTTTCAAAAATCCAGTGAACAAACAACAAACGGTTAATGATGACTTTTCTAATGAGTGAAATTTTGAAAATAAAGCTGTCTAAATGTGACATTTCATTTAAGTTTGTTTCCTGTGAGTTGTCATTAAGTAAAAATCTATATATCATGACAGAATATCTTTAAAAAACTGGTGCTGAATTTACCGTGGCATCGCAATATCAAATTTTATGTTTAATTATTTTTATTTTCACTCTCCACTAAATAGCGGGGAAAGTTTGTTGACTAATACCATATCCTTTTTTAGTGGTTTCTACAGTATTACTATACACTTCGTGTCGCACGAAAAGCCGACTCTCTCGTACATTTGAAATCATTATCAGCATATTTACCGCTTCAGGTCGATTTTATAATTCCCGAGTGATTAAATTAGAAGGTCTTCGATAATAGGTTTTCGTGGTAAAACATTGCCAAAGTACTAATTCATCATAATGCGTTCATCCAGAGAGAGGAAAATTGTTGATGAACCCAACGGTAAATACCTTTGCTTTACAAGAACCCCAGGTTCATATCCCCCAGTCATGCGTTTCAGAAGATTGAACACTATAGTAGACTTATGCATTCCTTTTTTTGTAAACTTACTTTAATTTGCATTTTTGGCTGTGCACATTATGAAGAATATACTATGTAGAGATTTTGTGAACTTGGTGTTGTGTTAGAATATGAGAGAAATTATGATATGTAGAGAAAAGTATAATGATAGGATAGTACAAGCTCCGAAGAAGATACGAATAGTATTCAATTCGAAACGTTTGCGATTATATAAATATCGGAATTAATGACATGTACTCATAATTTAATGCTCTTAGTACGTATATAATTATTGCCCACAACCATCAACTGGAAGGAAATAGTCAGATACTCTTTTTTATTGTGAATCAAAGATTATTATTGCTTACAATAAAATTCACATCGCTATACTAATAAAATTCCCATAAATCCATAATAATAAAAATTCCCATAAATCCATACAGGCAAATTTGTTTAGTGTCCATGTTTTTAATGTTGTCGTTAAATGGACAACTCTGATTTCCGGAAAACATCCTCTAAGGGATTGCGCCACTTTGAAAAGTACCCATCGAAACCTCTCGGAGAGGTGGGCGTAACTTACCATCATGTATGCAATCACCACTTCAGTCGTCTTCTAAAATGCTTCATACTTCACATACCTTTCCAGCTTTTCTCCGGAAGCAAGACACAACATTTTGTTGCAAATAATGTTGAGTTACTCTTAATGTTATGGTGCCAAACTTTTATAAAATTTTATATGTACCCACATGTTTCCTCGTCATATAACGAGCCCTCCCAAAGCATATATTTGTCGCTCTCTTTTCCAATTCCACATAATCAGATACTGTCGTACGATCTTTAACGATATTACCACACCATATTATATATTACAATTCTTTACATCATACTGTATTTCACAATGACTGACAATGACGTACAATCGTAGGAGGTCATTAATATGCTCACAACGACCATTATCACAACATGTCTCGAGAGGGCGGAGTGGTGTTATCAGTGTTAAACGCAAATTTGGAATGGCACGTGACAATCTTCTGATAAAAAATTATGCCCCTCGCCGTCTATCTGTATTGCGGAAGTTTCTCAATGCGTGCCTAGGGATAAGGAGACACCTTCTGACCACTATGCGCAGTGAAAATAGTTCCTCGATTCGAGCATGTCTAACGTGAGTACACTTTTCGAAGATATATCTCCAATTTTTAGTTCATGAAAATCAAAACGCGAAAATTCTGCGTACTTCATAAAAAGTCTCAAACAATTTATGGAAAATGGAAGTCGAATTCTTCTGCGTTAAATTTATGTTCTTAAAAAACGCCGCAATGTGTTATCGATAGAAGAACCTCACAAACTTTATGATATACAATAATTACTTATAATTTAGAAAAAGAAAATTGGTCACTGAGAAGTACAACTAAATTCGAGAGCGTCGTGCACACCCTAAAGTATAATACAAAATGTTACTGTATTTTTGTTCATTTAATTTTCATGTTTTCTCCCACTAATGAGAGGGTTTTCTCCTTGAATTCTGATATTTTTAATAGCTTACTGTTTTCCTATGTTTGCTCAGGAATAGATAAGAATGATGTTTCTAGTACGAGAGTTTTGTTTTAAAATCCTTACATATTCTCAATCACTTAATCATAGTTTTCTTGTTGCGTTTACATTGTGATTTTATTTAATATATTATCTGCGTACCAAATATCAACCATACTTATCCTTTTTTGTTTAGATAATACAAGATTTATTCTGTTTCCCCACTCAGAAGCAAGGATTGCATATTTATCTTTCTATATTTGGACGTAGCTGTCATCTATGTTTCTTCGTTAAACGACGGTTCAATTGTTTCATATAAGTTCTTTCACGTTGTTGAATACACTTTGTTAGCAAACGGAATAGTTTTCGTTATGTTCTGGAGGTAAAATACGTATAAAGAGAAGGTCTATTGATGTGTTGATTCTTATCATTCATGTATTGCCAAACTGGCAGACTGTGTTCATTGAGTTTGTGCTCCTTTCAAATAATCGTAAATAATTTTAGTAAAAAAAAATCACAAATAATTCCGTTTGCAAATCTTTGACACATAATTGAAAAAAGAAAGTTGGTATCGGAAAGGCAAAAGACCAGAGTAATTTTAAAATTTCGAGTTGGTTCATATGATTCTCATTTTAAGAAGGTTGAAACTTTCTTACATTTTAGGGAAACTAACAGAATGTCTTTTTTTGTTTTGCTTTTACAAAATGCTCTTCATTTTTAAATTTTTGGAAGTTATGAATACCTTGTAAAAATAAATTATCATTACACAACACTAATGTAATCACTGTAATGATTATACTCAAGAGTTCCCGTGTGCTGAAGTGTTCCCCATTGAGTCAATATGATGAATTTTTTACTCTTTCAATCATATACAAAATGTTTTAGCTTTTCGATTGGTATTAAGTCGTACTTCGCCAACGAAAAACGTAATACCCGTAGATATTTAGGCTTGCTGTCAGAACACGAGATGTGTTATTGATAAACCAAACGTCTGGTTATAATTCTCATTATCTTTCATGACCCGATAAATGCATAGATATAGCTTCAAGACAACATGACGTCAAGGATCCGATTGTGTGAGAATGTGGGAAATGTGCAAAGGAATGCGGACAATGTGGATGTGACGATCGGCTGAACCAAACGTGTAGGACAACACGTCCCATCAAGATTCAACGTCCAACCCTGTATAATGACATCAGGCGACAGGACCACTGTAATCAGTGTCTCTAATCTCACAAATTGGATATTTCAGGTTAACCTTAAATCTATATAAATAAAAAAACCGGTGATGAATATTTGGGATTTCTTAATGAGCCATTTCAGTATAAAATCAAAGAAATTAATATCATTATAGAAGGAATATGTTCGTTCAGTATTTTTTAATGCTTTGCCTAGTTTGTTTACGTAGTAAAAGAACCTTAGACCTTGTAAATGACTCTGAAAAAATCCACCCTATATCTGAAAGTTTTCAAAGTTATTTCTAGAAGTTCACAAACCAAATTTCCATTTAAAGGGGTTCGTTATTAAAATACGGTTTAAATTTATCATGTACACCAAATTAAGTGTGACAAGGTATAATATACTACGCAAGAAATGTGTCATTGGATGCTTCAGACGGTGTATAATTTACAGTGAACGTCACATAGGACAATTTTTGGGACCAAGACTCTATAGACAAATATTCACAGAGATAATCTATAAGATACCTGGTATAGGTCTGCTGTTGTTGTAAATACTGAACAAAATTATCGGTTTCCTTTTGACGAAAGTCTAAAGGTTAGAACGTGATCACGACAAACAATTCGCATTAAAACGTGTGAAGCAATGTGCGAATCAGTGAAATGTGACTTTTTGTTATTCGCATATAGTTATTTTATCTGAACCTAGACAAGAATAAGTGAATACATGAAATGTAAATTAAAGTGTGCGTAAGTGAACGCATCGACTATTATATTAATGACGTCTGAATTTAATTTATGTCTTGAAATACAATTATATGCTCTTTGATATCCATAGCTAATACTGAATATTCTTCATCAGGGTTCCAAAATCTAGCTGAAATTGCATTATGTCCTGTGGACCACCTGTTTAGGGGAGATACGAGAAGGTGGTGAAATTAGATATTCCAAGAAAAGCATAGTAACAATCAGTCTAAGTCCTACATAAGACAACCTAGTGAATATAAAACTGAGTTCCAGGTAAGGCAGCAACTGTTCCGCTCAAGTGTTGGAAGGTATCTATCTCAATATGTGCATTTCAAAACGTCTTCGTTATTTCACTGTTTACTATCACATAATAAAATGATATCACTCTATAGCTTTTGTTAGTATTTTACACTTAAGAAATCGTCGTGAATTTGAATACAAAATTAGTATTTTGCTTTTAATCTTATTAACGAATTAATAATTGGAGATATATAGGCCTATTTTGGTATTTCATGAAATATTCTGCGATGATAATGAGTTTATTACAACATGATTTTTTTTTCGCTTTATTTGGGTACATCGGCGCCTGCTTTTTCGTGTTCGTGTTGTTCCGAGACTTTACAGAGCTCAATCGTTTTCGTCACACAATCCACCCCCACGGCTCAACGCTCTTCTCGTTTCGTCCAAACGCCCACCTGGGCAACGAACGGACTCGACACCGTACCCTATGGAAATCCAGATCATCCCGAAGCACCCGCCCATATTTGTTTACCGAGATAATACCCGCGTTTTATTTTTCAATTAGGTAAGTATGCGGCCAAGACCGAGATGTAGACGTCGAGCCCAATCCACATCGTTGAAGCTAACCAATTTATTTCTCTCCTCTCGGCGCGTCGGCGGGGGCGGAGCGAAACGAAGCGGGGAGGAGGAGGAGGGTGCGGCGCGGACGGCGCGGGGGTCTGAGGAGACAGAGGCGTCGAGCTGCACGGCACTCTCGAATCTGGAGGCTCTATCTCCATATGTTTATTAAGGCTGACTCGGCGCACTGCCTCTTCGATGAAGACGTCGAGGGATCTGGACAGACGGACAGACAGGTGGCGGAGATGATGGTGTGGTGAGGGAACGGGGGGGGGGAGTAGTGTGTCGCCCGCTTTGGCACCCCCCACTGTGAGAACGCGCCCTGGCCTCCCCGTCTCCTCGCTGGATCTCGCCCCCGCCTAAGGAGATTCTCGCCGTAGATTGTATTAGGTTCTGGGCGGTGGTTGCGGTGGTTGAGCTGGTGATGAATGGGATGGAAGACGTTGTAATGTAGGTGATGGAGGCGAGTGTGACGGAGGTAGTGGAGATGGAGGAGTTGAGCGTTTAATGGTTATAGGTCAAGTTGTTGAAGATGTTGGAGTATTGAGGATTTGATCCTTGGTGAGATTTCTATTGCAAATTATATTAAGGTGAGTCAATATTGGGTGCAATGGAGATACCGGTGTTCGCGATAAAGTCTACAGTTCTCATTATTTTTCTTTCGTTATTGCCTCGGAAATGGATCTTCTCCGTATGATAGCGTCAACTGGTGGTGAATATCAAGATGAAGGAAAAACCAACAGCTGTACAATTCTCAGAGTTTGAGTACTACCTTATAACATTGCAACAACTGTGTGTATTTTCATACGAAAGCATACGATGATTCATTAATAATCGTCTATTCACACAAGTATAAAAAATTAATATTGATAGATAAACAAACCGCTCAAACGTTGTTTATCACTACCACACATGTCAGACCGCGAGTTTATGGGGAGGGAAGAGTTAAGATTCACTCTTTAGATATTAGGAGATGGTGGTATGGAGGTTGGTTTGGGACAATTATTTGAGACATTTATTATGAATGCTATGAACCATTTCTTTACATTTTACACATTTCATGATTTTTTTGTTTTCGTCATATTATAAATACTTACATTTTTCTCTATGATGTGTCATCAGTGTGTAGTTTTCTCAGAGTGGTTCTACCTCATTAAATGAATTATCATATTGTACTCCTCGTGGTCAAGCAATAAAAAGTAATTAGAAATTGAAATTTAAACTAAAATTATTGTTGCCCATGAGTTCATTAATAATTCAACCAAAAATTTGAGAAAAAATTGCGATTTATCTGTGAAACTTTATCTGAGAATACATAATTAATTATTGTAATTGAAACATTTCACGAAATGTGGAATTTCAGTTTCGATGAAATAATAGGACACACGGTGTTTAAGACATCTTTACTCTACCTTTTCTGATCACTACAAAATTGAATGTCATTCCATCTCACGATTTAGACTTCTGGATGCTAAGCTGAAGGACGCAGTAATAATCTTTGGGAATATTTCCTACCTACTGTGGACACAATGCATCTCAGGAATGAAGTCAACGCAAGTCGAGTTATATAGTTTTAAAAAGCCAAAATAGCTAACTTGTATTTTAGGTGAATACATTTACGATGAAAGAAACACATAAGAATAAATGAAAGTATTTCCACAGAACGGTGCAATTGAGGGTGGTGCAATGTTATGTAGACATCGCCTATGTATTCTCCGAATGTCATATACATTTGCATAACGTCTTTGCTTACTAACATCAAAATACGGCAAAATATCACCCTTAACAAATATAACGGCTGGAAAAACTTCAACAAAATTTATATAATTCGTAGAAATGATGTGATAACTATTTCTTAAAATTATGCATAGTGAAAATATTTTCATGGGGTCAATCAATAGGTAGTTTCATATACCAAATAGTTCTTCAAAAGTTAAATCTAAGTCATTAAAAAAACCTGAACAAATAAAAATTACATCGAAAAATTGTAGTACATTTTTGAAAGAATCACTTCAGCCTTACTAACAAAGGTGCTGCTAGAGGAAAGTGTTAAAGCGCAGCTATTTACTATTTAACCTCTCTAGGGGGATGAGGTTTTGTGTAAAGATGAGATATTTCGATTCTTTGGTCCTGCCCGTTCCATAGGGAGTGAATCCCTTGTGAATATCTACTCCGACCGCTGTCAGTCCTTCCCTCAGGTGAGAACTGCATGGAACTTTTAACAATGGGAGGGCGTGGTAATGCCGAGTATTTATTAAAATAGATATATTACAGGTATGTATACACGGGCTGAGGCGCGTGGGCGCTGCTACGATCGTAACAAGGTAGTTTCCTAATTCAAATAGCGGCTGAGGAACTACTCCGAGGTATAGGATGTTTCTAAAAGTGTTGCACTATGCTCTCTAGTATTTATTTGGAACAGAACAGATACGTTAGTAGATCCGTTACATATTTATATATTCATTATCACTGACATTTTGTACTTTAAAAATAATTCAATGTAATTTAGTATTACTTAAATATATATAGCAACTTATTATAATGAAAAGCATCGAGTTTTGAGAAGTATTAAATAGAAGCTATGAAATTATAAGGTTAGAATTAAAGACTCAAAACTTTATAATAAATTAATTCAAAAATTAACGTATGTCTAAGGTTTAATTTATGTATATTTTTCTCGAATATAATGTTATCTTTTAACTGATTGCGATTGTAGTATTCCATCTGATAAGAGTAGAAATAAAAATAAAATTAATATTCTGACATGAGGAGAATATTATTTCATGACTAGTGTCCGAGTAATGGAACTGCTAGCATTATGGAATTAAATATATCCTTCTATCCTCATCTGAATCAGATAAGCTTTTCGTTTATTGCACAGTTAAACAGTCAAACAAGCATTATTTAGTATCAAATTCTGTCTTGTTGTGAAATTTAGTCAAATCAATTTGGAACCAACCTGTATTTAGGGAGGGGCTGGGAATGTTGATTTATTAGGTAAAAAGCGAACACCCCTAGTATAATACGCGGCGATGAGTCGTGGTATTTCGGCGATCAGAGGTGATATTATTTAACTTGCTCTCATAAATCTGAGAGGGTGGCTTGCTTGAGAATTATGGGAAGAGCTTAGGCAGGTGCTCCTGCCTTGTTTATTCTTTCAAGCTTCATGGAAAGTACTGAAAGGAAAGGATACTTTTCCCTGCTTGCCTACAGCAATCAACGCTGTACTGAGAACGATACGATTGACAATTAAGAGCAGTGCAATTTTAAATTCGTTTGTAGGAGACAACTGCAATGTTCCCTTATAACTTATTATGTAAATCTTTTACAGAATTCTGCATATTCTTGAAAAAATATTTCAAGGTATTGGGAAAAGGCATATTCTGGTCTTTAAGGAGATATTTTTTAAATTATTATAAGATGATATTTCGGATGCATTTTCGATTAATTATTGGGTTAATATTTAATATACCTTTGGTATATTACGATTTGTTTTAAAGGGAATTTTAAAAAATCATGCAAATCTCTCTTACGTTCAATTCTCTTATTTCCTCCCGTAATGAATTCTTATCACGAGGCATAAATTGAATTATTAAAATAAATAATCCGTCGCAGTCATAGTGTATATGTGCTAAAAATAAATACAAGAAAAATAAGTGTAATGTTTCTACGAGGTATGGAAAATAATTCAGATACTTATTTAACACATCCTCTCTCGTATTTTTATTCAATCTAACTCAATGGAAGTATAAAATAGCACATATGTACCTTAGTCAGTAATCTTCAAATACATGTAATATTCTATAAACGAATATGTAATACAATTAGATTGCTAACAGCGTTCCCATCCCACATGAGTATTGTTCTACAACTCACGAATAAATTGCACGAGAGCTTAATAACCAACGCACGTAAGCTTAATAACTTCTGACTTCGTTTTAAGTTGAGATATAGCTGTCAGAACCTGCATTATCAACTAATATTGTGTTTCCGCGGTTGCTGACGTACGAACAGGCACTACTAATTAAATACCATTCCGAACACAATTAATGTGACATAAATATGATGAAGCACTTCCGACACTTTAATTCCTTGTCATGTATCCCCCACCTGAATGGGAGCATCTTTTGTTCAGTCTTTCGTGACCTCTTTATAATTAATGTTTGCTGAATAATTTGCATACGTTTTTGTCTTTTCTTAGTAATCGCATTCCCAATCTGAAACATGCAATTTACATTTTTTCTTTCTCAACAATTTTCTCTTTATCATTTGTAATGACCAACAAGTCATTATACCTAATGAATTTTGCCGGGTTATTAATTGCAGCCGACGTTTGGTTCAGTAAACACACAAACAATCCTCAAGAATTTGTATTCGCCGTCCGTGTTATGTTCCTAAGAGGAATGGAGCAAAGCTCAGAAACGGATGTGCAGTTTCTTTCAACTCCATTGTTACACGTTTACATAAGTCAAAGCATTCAGTGAGTTCCATTTGAAGAAGAAAAAAACACCTATATTAAAACTATCTGTTGTGAAATAATTACAGAAAATTCCCGATGCATACATTTCCTGAAGAAATTCACTGTGAATCGTTATTTTATTAGTAAGTCAGGAACAATTTACTTCAATCTTTTTTTGTTTCGTATTTCATACATTCTTACTCTTCAACCTTGTTCATTAGATAGCTAATAGAATATATTATGATTAACAGGAAAGTACTACATTAAAAAAAGCAAATTTTCTCGTTATAGCCAATAATGGTATCGAGAAACTGAACTTCGCACGTATGATAACTGTGTACGCAACTTTTTTCATTAATTTGATGACTTTGATGGTTCGTCTGATGGTAATGTCATTTTGCGGCAACGATTTATTTCGAGCGTACCAGATATAGGAACCTGAAATGCATGTACGCATCAGGGCCATTTGGTGTCTTGCTTAAACACGCCTCTAGGTTGTAATTGCCATAAATTAAAGATTTGTGTACTTTAACAGCATACAATATTACAATTCGATTGCATATTCATATAGTAACACTTGTTTCGAAATAACTTGAGAAGTTTAACATTTTTAATTCGAATTTTCTACCTTTCGTGTGACAGAATAACTTACAAAACAGAAAAACTTGTTAAACTGTACCTTAAAATAAACTATGCCTTAAACATTAATTTTGTTATAATATTAACAAAATAGGTTACTTCCAACATTAAATATTTGGATAACATCATCAAAATCAACTCGTTTATAGCCATTTATATAATATTATTTGCACAAGACAAGTGTTTTTAATAATTACATATAAAAATTATTTATTAACATATTTGTTGATGGTCTTCGGTTGTCGATAAATATCGGTCAAAGAGCTCTTATGATAAGTATGTCATTGACATAAATATTTTACTGTTTATCTTAAGTATCCCAATATTTTGTAATAATTAAAAACTGAAATATCTATCTGCAACTGCGCTTGTATCTTAGAACAACGAGTGTACATTCGGTTTGCTTGACACGAGTGCGGTGTTGTTACATTTCACTACCGTAATCTCAAGTAGCCAGACAATTTCGAATTTATCAATATCTTGTTTTAGAACTCGTGAATTACATCTTCTGAGGGTTTCAATGCTTTAAGAACACATGTGAATAATATCAATAAGTTTTAAAAATTTCCAGCATTTGCTTGTACACATTGATCGTAGATAGAGATGAAAAATCGTGAAATGCCATGGAAGACGATGTTGAATTGAAATTACACAAACTAGCAGACTACTCCCGCGAATTCTTTTCCCACTTGGCGACAGTCATAATATCACGACATTTACAAAATATTAATAATATCTAGTTCTGTTTAATTTATGCGAAGTATTATCTTAAAAAGTAATTTCTTCAAAAAACTATAAAACGCCTACAGGTAAGACCATGCTAGATATTTTCATCTCATATTTCTACTTCTTAATTTGCATTACAGATCCATCCATCTCTGTTCAGAAGAAAATTCGTGCTATTCACATTATTATTGCTCGCTTTATAGCTTCAGTACGTGATCACTACATTTTTTACCCCCTATGAGGCAAAACTGCATTTTTCCCCACCTACAAGTGTTCTAATGACGACGTTGGTGAGCCCTAAAAATAAAAATAAAATAATTTTTTGGGTAGAGGATTAATACACAAATGAGGAATTCAAATGATATATTTGTAAAACTTTATCATGTATGTGAAGATAAATATAAAACTGTTCAATTAAATAATAATCGGTGATGTCAAAATAATGTAAAATTCCTAGTTTTTCGCGAAAATGATTACAACATAATCATGGAGAGACTACACTACAAACTGAATACTTCGCCACACCCTTTCTAACGCGTTAGTTATAATATATTCCCATAAAGTAAATATTTTTCTTTTATTAATTCTCCCAGACCTTCATTATTGTGACATAATCTCTCTTTCATATTCTTTTTACCGCACAGACCGACAAACTGCATCCGATACTATTACTTGACTGACTACTACCAAAAAATGGTTTGATAAGTGATAGATGCAAATTCCATTTCCTCCTCTTTCCTCCTAGTACAATTTAATTTCACCTCTTCTCTCTTCTTTCAGTAACTCTCTGGACATGGTTGGCATTTTCGTTACTCATCCAAATTCTTTCTTTTGATTCCCAACACCAGATCAATAAATGTACTTGTTCTTTCGCCATCGACGCGATCAAATTGTGCGATAAACTTGAAAAGAGATCAAGAATATTTAGTTAATTTAGCTATTTAACTAATTATTCTTCAATAAATTTCGATCCTCTTTACACTCCGAGTTCTATAAAAATAAATTCACACTTATTCATGAAATTCTCGTACTCACTCTGCTACTTCCTTTTCTTCTTCAGTATTTTATGTATGATGTTAAATGTAGTATAATAAAATGGAAACGTATTCTCCAACCAGGTTAAGAGTAACAGTACTTTTATCATTCATATGTTGAATGGTTTATAAGGTATTTTAGTATATTTGGAACCTTAAAGATTTCCGGTTATCTTTAAGGTGTTATTTTCATATCCTATGCTATCAATAAATTTAACAAAATATCAGATCATTCGTAATTCAATTTGCAGTTGCATAAAACCCAGAAATAGTTAATAAAAAACTCAATTTCTCTTTTCAACACCAAGAAATTGCCAAATCTATTGTGGTATAACACAAATTTCTAATGACTTGGCTTTATGCTTCATCTCGAGTATCACATCATTGTTCACGACCCTCGCGAAATAAATTCTTGGTTCGTAAAATATTACTCACGGAACGATCATTGAAGTGCTTTGGATCACTGCCACCTGGCAACCTTTCACCTCGTTGCCTTCGGTTCTGCTTTGGTAGAGATGTTACTCTACCCTTGTTAACATCTGGCGATTTAACATTTGCTGAAATTCTTTCAAAATGTCAGTCGTGATATCCTCAATGTCAAGTTTCCTTTTTCTTCTCGCTGCTACCTTACCATCTTTCAGAAATAAAACTGAAGGAAGAAGAAACAAATATTGAATGAGAGTCAAATGATCTATTTCAAACAACGTCACGTAGTTTTGTATAACCAAGATGCTAGTCACAATGTTTGTTTAACCAAAACTATTAAATTATTCGAAAAACTATTAAAAATTTGAATTATAATTCAATTTGAAATTTATGTTTCTCAAGAATTGTTATGATATTACATCTTATTTATGGACTATAGAGATTGAAATGGGCAGTATAATAAATTTAAATAAGACCTTATCAGCTTCTTCCAAATGAAATAACTATTCGCGAGAAAATTAGTCATCATTTTTACTTTCCATTTATTTAAGTGTGATTGTATCTGTTTGTAACCGGACAAAAACCTCATCATGTATTTCCACATCATTTCAAGATTCCCAAGTTTAGAATTAACAGTAGTAGACGTATGTATATGTGAAATAGACATTTACACGAAACAAGAATATAATAATGATACCACAATGTCCTTGAAGAAAGAAAAAAAAAGTGTGGAGAAATCAATACAGTTAATTTTGACTTTTTATATGCGGATATTTTACTTCTAAGCTCTTGGAAATTTACGTCTTTTCTTTTCACCACATATTTTGTGAAGAAATCAAGACCACATCCTGATATAATGAAAAACTTTTTTTATTTTGTTTTTTGTTTGAACCATATTTCAATGATTCAAGATATTTTCTACGTATATCCACGTACAACACTGGGAATTATATTTTGGTCCATGACAGAGTTAGATGGGAGGGGTGACTTATTCGTGAAGGAAACATTCGACAGGGAGAAGATTTAAGCGCTATTGCGGTTTCATCTAACTTGCGTTATAAACATTTCAAAACTGGAAAACTCAAAATAAACACATTACACTGAATACTATATATGTAGTACGTAGTAAACTTACATACAATTATAGTACTAGCACTCTATTCAATAAAACGACGCAAAAACATTTTAAAACAATGATTTTATTTGCTTAGACGCGCGGGTTGATGTTCATAAAACAACAATGAACTTCACTCTGAGTAGGAAAACGTTTGTGTCGTTTTTTGTTTTTGAAGAATGAGCAGAGCGGTCACGTGTACACGTAATTCTTCGCAACTGACGAAAGTCGAGACATCCACCGAAAAAAAAAGACAAAATATCTCCTTATTTCACCGAAAGTATCGTCGAAAACCGTTACCGACGACAACGAATACTAAGGTATAACTACATAAGAGTAAGCTTTTGTAGATATAAAGAATTTTATTTACCTTTTTGAAGGTTTGTATGATCTATTTAACGTTCATTATGAAGTGTGGTAAATGTTGCTGTATGAATTGGATAAATTAGGAGATATTTGTCATATTTTGGTTTTGTATACACCAGTCATTCTAATTGTAGTATACCATTTGTTGTCTGGTTCTCGTTCTTTTCGGGCGACAGCAATAAACTCAATGTTTGTGTGTCGAAAAATATCGAGTGAAAAGTGATTTAATGTAAAGCACTTTCGAAAGGAATTTGGCATGAAAGACTTATAACAGATATTTTACAAATCCTACATCATAGCTCGAACTACGCCATCTGAGTGTACAGCCAGAGAAATGGACTATTTTCCGTGAAATATTTACAAAGATTTGTTTCAGAAACTAAACGACCACACTAAAATGACGAAGTGCTTCTAGATATATGATTTTGCCGACGCATTAATCATGATTGAAACAGCAAATTCAAATTTTGTCTCTCAAAATTGTCGTAAGTACTAGATGTAATATTCCAATCTTCTCCCAACAGAGTGTAGTATCAAAATTGCATATCTACTGAAAATAAGATACACTTTCCTCGCGCTTACTAATTTATATCCCGCTGAATATTAGATCCACCCCATCAATCAATAGAGCACAACAGTAACTGGTGGCTAATGTTGTAATAGAGGCTCAATACTACTCTTTGAGGGTCGTAATAAACAAAAGCATGTCGGACAACATATGCAGGAGTTTTGCTGGACTTTTTAAAGGGCGTCGCCGTACAAAGAGTCAGTTTGGAAGAACAACACAAAATAACGCGAACGCCTCTTCACCGTCCACGTAAATCAAACCTTCTATCCACCCATATCACTCTCCGTCTTCGAGGCGTCCTTCTCCCACTGCTCGTGAAGATAATGAAGTGTTTGAATAGTCTGCGTGGATGAGCATTTTCAATCGTTTAACTTTCATTTGCATGTGTAATGACTTTTGATTGGGACGTGTCGTTCTTCGTGAGATATACGAGGCGTGTATCAGGGCAGTCAACGTTCGCGAGGTTTTATCGCGAAGTTCCATCTCCTTTTGAGGGCGACGGAAAGAAACAGAGACGGAGAGGGTAAGGAAGAAAGGAAGTTTGGTAGGAAGGAAGAACATTAGTTTTTGTTCTACGTCCCCTTTTAATGTTGATATTGTATTCACATACGTTTTAATTATTGTGTTGATGAAATGTGCGATAACGAATGTAAGGTTGTTATTAATTGAATTTGTCTTGTGGGTTGGTATTTTTATCATGCTAAACATGTGTTGTGGTTTTTATGCATTTAAACAGTTCGAAGATAATGATGTACGCAGTAATATATGATTCGTATAAACTATAAATCTTTATGCAGATGCTGTCTTCTTTTATTTTTACTTTGTTTAATAAAATATAATTTTTATACTAATTTTCCTTCCTTCCAATATTATCATATAAAGTACGTCAAACAATTTTATAAAGGTTTAGGAAACCTGTTAATAAACCGTGGAAAAATTAGTTTTGAAACTGTTATCAATGATGGTTAATATTTTTCTATTTATATTATTTATCTTTCATAGTAATAATACGAGTATTATGAAGAAGAAATGAAAGTCGCAGACCTTTCCACTAAAGAAATCATTATTTTCCTTTATTTTGTTGTTGGGTGAATTTATATGTGGTTATAGCTTCAAACATTATCAGTTGATGGTTGTCCATACCATTTCATTGGCTCCTCCCAGACCGTATTTCTCTTCCTCGTTTCAGCGAGTGGATTGATCGAATCATGTGAGTTCCCATATTACTTTATTTATGATGGGGACACTTTCCTCACCACCGTCTTGTCATCAAGTGTAATTGATTGTGGGAATATTATGTTTCAATTGTTGCATGTTCAATTTATATTTTCACCTTATTTGGCATATTAATTAGAATCAGTATGATAGTTGACATATAATCTAGATACACTGTTGACAGGCTTCACTTAATGCAGAAAAGACAACTTCGGAAAACGTTTTGAAGATGCTTCTTCATCTGTCTCCGCTCTCTCTCTCTCTTCCCATTGTATTTTTGCCGCCTTCATTTCCAACTGTTTCCGCTACCCATCGTCACCATTGAAGTAAAAACTCGCTCCGGTCTGAATTATTCTCTCGGGTTTCGATCGACGTACCATGTAACGGAAATTCCGAAACGAGTTTGGCTTCGTTCGAGCAGACCAATGGCGTCGTATTGTTCCTGACTGCGAGCGTGGCAGTCGTTGTTTTGTGTTTTTGACCTCGATTCTCGCGCATTTAGATGTTTATTGGCGAACTCTCTCGGCGGGATGATGCACTGTTACGCCTGCGTTGAAAGTAATTCCTACTGCGATTCATGGCGTATCTATGTGGTGATGAATGAATTGAGTTATTATTTGCAATGGAAGGTTTGTCGAAGAAATATATTTCTCAGTAAATAATATATAACGTGGCCTGAGAGAATTGAATTTATTTTTAAAAAACTATTGTATGCCGTTGAACTGATTTTTGTTGATTCTTCAAAAATTGTGACTTGTTTGTTTGAGAATAAGAGCAGAATGTAGAATTTAAAACTTATCCCGGTGGCACCAATTTATTAAAATTATATTGGAACAACCTATGCTCCACAAACTAATAAGTACCATCGCTTTTTCATGATCTATTTACCTTCTTATCACTCACATTATTCTCTCCTCGCCTATCACAACCCATTCTTTGCTCCATCGCTCATCAACCCTCCTTGTCACCCTCGCATCATTCCGTTCTCACTCTACCATTGGCTACATGCCCAACGCCCACGATCTCTAATTGCTTGTCTGCGCACTGGGCGCGCCTCCGTCGCCCTCTCCCGATCACCCGCGAGGCGTTCGCCCGTAATCACCCCCTGCCTTCCCCTCCAAAACCTCGTTCTCCACGTCTCCTCACTTCCCGCCATTCCCCACACGCTGCCCCTTAATTTGACTGTCAGTTCACCGCGAAGCATCAGATAACGCCATCTTCCCCACGTTGTTTTGTGTGCCCACTCCTCTCCAGAGAGTAATTGCTGAAAGGGAGAAGGTGAGGGGCCACGGGGCGAGGGAGGGACATTTTTCCGTGTAGTACGTCTACTTATAAAAACCAACAATTGTCAAATCGATATGTTTAATATAATTTACGACTGATCCTGAGCGCTGATAAACCGTTCAAATTAATAGGGTGTGTATGCATACGAGTACCCGGTATGTTGTAGCCAGCGCCTCCTCCCGTCGAGGCTGGGTCGTTAGGACGAACACTTTTTTATTATTGATGGCCACCATATTTATGGAGCTATTCTCGAGTGTCGATTCCCTCTGGATACGGACTTATCGATTGTTTCGAATTGTGGTCGCGGCTTCGGGAATGGTTTTATTGCCCCGATGGTTTGGCACCTGCGTGGATGGACCACGGGTGAGAGAGGAATGGGAACATTGGAGAGCAGTGGAGAGGGTGGAAGAATTGAGAAATTGGAAGTGTTTCATAATGGAAAAGAATTCAGAGAACTAGGAGGGAACTGGAAAGAGACAAGGTCAGTGGATATGGACAAGTAAGAAATCATTTTTTTTCACTAACCCGCTTGTGCAGATAAATGTACGTTCATTCGTAGATTCGTTCGATGTGGGTGAGATTTTCAATAGCTTCCCTCATTTTGATATGACAAATATGATTGTGCTATATTTATTCCTCCAGCATCCTCTTTCTAAGTTTCATCACATATAAAATACTTTGACATGACGGCATGTGACTGTTTTTGTTGGTACAACGCAAATTTTAAAATCAGCACAACATTTTTATAACGACTAAACACACATTTTCATTATTATGACGAAAAGCTTTAAAAAACATTGAACACCCACTCTTAAGCTAAGAAGTAGCTCTAAGAAGGGAAGGAACGCGGTGCGCGGCAGCAATTGGTTGAGTGACGGCGCGACCAAAATGGGATGATTTACTCGCTTAAATGTTTAAATTACCTATAACTCTCATACAAAAATAATAAATCACTTTTTAGTAAATTTATTCTAGTCTTCAAATATTCCATCAACTTTTACGTTACTTTCGTGAAAAAATGCACAAAAGTCGAGAATTTTCTTTAAACTTGTCAAGAAATTGGTTCCTTAGTCTAAATTTTTGTCGGCAAACCTCAGCAGCCAAAAAGTCCTTTAATCTAAAAAACCCAGGATACTGGACTATTATCGAAGCCACGGTGAACGAATAATATCCCAGAATTTTCTATTCTTCATTCTTTTACTATTGTGATTTTTTCGAACCTCTCTTTTTCATATCCTTTTTTTAGTTTTAATGAAGTTATCTTCCCTTATCCGTAAAATCACAATGAATATAATCGCGTGTCAGTCCAGATATTCATGGTTTCAGTGATTTTGTGAAAAGGTAATCAGATTCTAGTAAAATGTCTATTTCCATTGACTTCTCGATATGCCTCGAAACCTGTATCAACTTTATAAGACGTTTCAACTAAAGTGCCCTCAACTCTAAGCGAAAATAAAAGTTTGTAACGTTCAAAATTACGGGAGAACGCTATTTCAGAGATTATATGTTCTGGACAAAAGGTAAATAGTTCATAGATATGACGATTCAAAATCTTATATGTCGTATTGATCTATTGTTCATTAAGTTCTGGAGAGTACAAAATGATTACATGCAAACCTACAAACACGAATACACACGGAAAAAATTCCTGTGATGGGGTAGCTAATGTATTGGCTGCCAGCCGGACGGACAACAAGAGCTCGTAAAGCTCACATCCGTCTGCTATGACGTGAATTTTCGTCCTTCTGTACCACAGCTCATCGATGGCGTTGCATCAGTTGTCCGCGCCTGTACACGGAATGGGGTTCATCGTGGATGGGCTGCACGGCTTAATAGTTGACAATGCCTTCTGCAACATACACCGCAGCTTTAAGTAGCTAATCTACAAGATAAGAAAAGGGAACCTATAGTACAGGATGTTGCAAACCAGTAAACATTTAATATTGATTCGACGTCGACACATCTGCATGCTTTCTTCTCTGCGCGACTTTCTCGATCATATTCAATTTTATCACAACTCCATGGTCTTACCCTGTTTAAACACAGGCGTACAGCAAACGTTCATTCTTTTCGACGTCCGTCTTCAAGTATTCGAACCACGGTAATTTCCCTCGGAAGGCGCGAATGCTACAACTGAACTACTGCGATATAAATTTTTATTGTCTTGTTTTACGTTGTCTAAGAGTTGGCACCATAATATTGGTACCATGAATAGTAAATACGTCAAATAGTAATCCTCTAAAATCTTGAAAAATATATCTTTAAATGCCAAGAAAGTAGTTTTTATGTATCCAAACGTTTCTTTATTTTGAATATACTTGAAATTTATTCTTATTAGATAAATACATTGAAAATATATTTTTTAAATAATAATTAGGTATTCGCAAACATTAAACTTCAGAAATTGAAAATATTATCAGTGTACGGTTGCTCGACGTCGAGAAAACCCTGTAAATGTCTTAACTTCAAGTTTCGGGCTACAAAATGTCGGGATGGCGTCGTTTAGTCGTTGTAATGAATCATTTTGTTCAAGTAAACTACTATTCATAGTTGCGAAAGCCATAGTCGATTTGACTCCGTAAAACAATTGCTGAGGCCGTGTCACCTCAGTCATGAGTCAACGTACCGAACACATAGAAGGCGGCGCAACCGAGGGTCATTTAGCGGCAACTACGAACGAGATCGGCGGCGACGAACAAACAACAGTTCTTGTAACTAAGTCAGATCTTTGAGCGGGGCTGAGCTGTTGCTCGCAAAACTTGTATACGTAAGCTGTGGCAGCTAACAAGTACAAGTATACGTGTAAAAAAGAGCCTGTATTTTTTTATAGTCGTAATCTACATGAAATTCGAATAAATTTGAGAGGGATGAAATGATTTGAAATATACAACTCCATAAATTTATTCGAGTAAAAATACGTCGAGTGTATGAGAACACACAGTCTCGTGGCTATGCTGCAAATTAACTTGAGACTATATGATTGTTTCAATTGTCTTCAAAACTCAATTATTAAATTGAGTGAAATTTATGGAAAGATCACGAGGTATGTTGGATGAAGGAGAAAGGAAGGTCGGTTTACAAATATGTTATGGTAGAAGGAATAAATGATGAAAACAAAATGTATCTTGCTGAATTATTTGCTGCAAAAAGTTTTTTCGACCGCGTACCTGCCATCTTCAGTGCTGAATGTACGGATTGTTATGGCAAAGGAGTGGGAGGCAGAGGAGATAAGCGCACCGATAGCGTAATAACTCAAAAAACGTCAAAAAAAATGTAAGTAATCAATGATATAGCAAGAAACGCATTGTATTAATACTCGAATTTCATTGCCGGAAATATTGCTTATGGGAACATATCTCTGAACCAAAACACAAAAAATATCAAAAACTTCTCTTTTCAAGTAATTTCAAAAGTAGATTTTTTGAGATTCCGAAGCAACTACGTTCGTTTATCAATGTATTCTCATACTACTGTACATCCTAACATTGCTCTATTGTCGGAGGATATTGCGCTATTGTCGGAGAATCACATAACCTATAAAATAAACTCACATATCATTAAGAAACCTCTGCTATTTAAATAGATGGATTTTGCAGTTATTGGAACCATTTCGAAAATTAAAAAACTCAACTTAATGTTACCTTTTCATTGCTCTCTGATGAAACTTTTTTATCACAATCTTATACTAAAAAGGCGATCTTCACGCTTTGTGATATAATTTTAGAGTCCTTAGAACACTATAATAAAAATTGTTTCATCGTGTAGCCCTTGATTCACGTGTTTAAATCATCTCAATTTCATTTATACCCGGCATATCATTTATACAACGTCAAAAATAGGAAATCACCCCATGTTTACCACATTGGAAAGCATCCATCTTGTCATGAAGTGAAATCTAATGTATATGAGACAACTAACAATTAACTGCTATCGTTTCATGCCGGACTTGTTAAAACTTTTGTTCGGTCGAGAATTGTAGCCTAATTTATCAATTAATAAAAATATCGAAGATATTTATCTTTTGCTTCGCAGAGAAAGAAACACATACTGATGAAAGTGAATATATCCTTTGATTGAACCCGTCAGAGCGATGGACAAATAACGGACTATTACATTAAATAAAGAAGCTATGACATAGTATCGTTCATGATGATGTTCTTGTTCTCTCAAAGGAAATAATTCACTTTGCAAATCTTGAAAGTGAAGAATTACTTCGTATTTCTGTAATGACAATATATATATATATATATATATATATATATATATATATATATATATATATATATATCAAAAAAAATNTTCAAATTTTATGACTTGTTGTTGCAAAATTTATATTACCAAATTTTATTTTCCGTCATTTCTTTCATATATTAGACATTTTCAAATAATTACAGTCGTCAGTACTTTCTCAGCATGTCTGCCAACTCTCTAATATTTATTTGATTATTTTTTTTCTTCTATTGACTTTTTTATTTGTTACTAATTTATGTATTTATACTTCCCAGTATTTTCACTATTTATTATGAATGGTATGTCCCAGTATTGAATAGATGAGACTCTGTCAAACTAAATTTAATTTATAATTGGAGATGACGATGAACGTGTATATCTACGGTAGAATTAAATTATGAATAGGTCTGGCAAGTGAAGCTCTGAGGGTCAAGAGATGAGGTGTTGCTGCGTGATACGCTCAGTCGCTCGTGACGAGCCTCTTGCTCCCCCACCCACTGTCCTAGTCTATTCCTAATATAATTCAACTATAATATTGAAGAAACGTGAAAAGAACTCAATATTTCTTATTGTAAGATTCAATTTAATTTTCTTGTTGTTCTCTCTAAGCACCATAATATTTTTTAGAGGGTGTATTCCTTACATGTCATTTAATTAGATCCTTTTATTTGGTTAGATTTTTGTTGTTTTTCCTCTCCTAATACTTAGACCTGGGAAGAGGGTTGAGAAAATTACGTGGTTTCTATGTTTTTATTATATTTTAGTTTATTGACCAAATCGATCATGCATAGTTACGGAATTTATATATGGATTCAGGAAATTTACTAAATTTTTTTTCCATTTATCAAGATTTTGCAGCTAATAGATTATACTGGTGTAGAGAAGGAAAACTCTTGCTAGCATGTTACCATGGAATTTCCCACCTTACCTAAGAGTGTCCTCAGCACCAGGTGCTCTGGATGAAACTAACCATGCCGAACCGAGAACATCTAGTGTTCTGCTCGCCTCCGCTCCACGCTTCTCCGATCAGTCGTGACAGTCTAGCCAACCGCCCTCGCCCCAAGCGGGAACATCCGCCTCTTCCCTCATCCCCACCTGAATCCCTTCGCCGTTTCCGAAACGCCCCCTGGAGCCCAAAAACTCGCCACGAGAGAAGGGAAGATGGAGCGCCCAAGTAGGTTAACGGTCGTGTCACGAAGCGCGCGTGGACACGCGGCAGCGATGGCCGTGGCGGGGGCGGGGGCGGAAACGGTCCAAGTGGTTGGAGGA
Source organism: Laupala kohalensis (assembly GCA_002313205.1). Taxonomy (NCBI): domain Eukaryota; kingdom Metazoa; phylum Arthropoda; class Insecta; order Orthoptera; family Trigonidiidae; genus Laupala; species Laupala kohalensis. The sequence goes on from NNCF01126952.1 coordinate 513,036, forward strand.
GGCGGAGATGGGCGTCGGCGTTGACGCTGGTGCTGGTGCTCGAGAGCGTAAGATTTGACTCACGGAATCATGATGATTCTCTTAAACCGTAACTAGATAGAAGATATTCCTTGGATACGACTCGGACATGATGAAAGAAGATAGCAATACCCACTTATAAAGTTGTATGAATGGCTTTCAGATATACTTACTTTGGATGAGAGACAATAAAAACAAAGTTAAAATTAAACATAATAATTTTTCATAGATTATTTATTAAAATTTATCCTTTTTAGACACGAAGATAAGATATTTTAAATTAATTCATAGCTTAATATTTTTAGTTGTTCTTGTATTGTGGATGCGAAGATTAATTTTCAACATTTTCACTTGATTGTTATGATTTACCTCAAGTCAAGAGTATTCTTGAAATGTAATTAAGACTTTCAACACGTAATGAACATTCGAATACGCCATCAGAAGAACTTTCCTCGTGCATACAAGTTGCTGCGAATAGTTGAATTACAAAGTCTTTGTATTGCAGTTGTATTACGCAGTCATTAATTTAATGATTGAAAAATGTTCGTTAAAAACCTACCTAAAGGGATTTAAATTGATGTGACTATATAGGTCAGAATAATTATTGAATCAATGTATGAACGAAAGTACTCTAATAACACACATTGAAGTACTACACCAATATTTCGCAATAATAGTTTCATTAAAATTTAAAACTTTTTCTAGTAAAAAAATAATGGTCAATTAACAAACGAAAAAAAAAATACGTTGAAGAAGGTATTTATAAGAATTGTGTTCAATTTAGTGAAAGAAATACGTGAAAGAAGAATTAAGTTTAATTTATTTAAACACACAGAATAAAAGAATAATATCTTGCTTACGAGATAACGCAAAATCGTATTAATAAAGTCTCAAATAATAAAGATGTTTATTTGTTGATAAAATGGAACAATTGTGAGATAATCATCTTGGAATTGCCTCAAATTACTATAGTTATAATCGTAAATTTGAGACAATTAAAATTAAATGTGAGACATAGAGTTTAGATTACCTCCTAATAAGACTTAAACAGTCACATAAATCTTACTTCGCGAGATAAACATATCTAATAAACGAAATAAAGTTTTGCAACACATCTTCGATGCAGTTAGATTTTGTTTGTTATCTCATCTGTAATTTAAAATTTAATTTACTTCTAAATATACTTTAATGACTGAGGATAGTTGCTACTGCCTACGTTTCTGCGCAGTTTGAACGTTTTGGAGCCATAATTTTAGCATTAACTAAGGATGACGTACGTTCTCTGAACCGTACTTCCGTGACTTTCCTCGTCACTTGGGCATGTATTTTATAGTGACACCTGTCCTACTTCTAAGCGACTTCATACATAACGTAAAATGTTTATGGATTCAAACATTATCCTTATCTTGATCACCTGGTTCTAATTACGTGTTTTATTGAGAGCTAAATACGATGCATCGCTTGTAAGAACCCATGTTTAGAATGAATACCAAGTACCAAGTATAAAAGTCAATTTCCAGCCCTGTTCTGACAGTTTCTGTGAGTCGACTATTCACACCCAGCGTGCAATTTCACTATCTTGGATTAATACGTTTCAAAATCGTTTTCGGGAACAAGGCTAGTAGAGAAAATAAGAGTAAAGGAAATTTATTATAAACCGAGACTTGTTATTAAGAACAAGGTTCTTCATTTGGGAGGCGTAATGATACGATACGCCAATAGTCATTCAGTTTTGCATAAGATCTTGTCACGTCACAACATTCGTCAACTTCTTCGGTTCCGTGATCGTTTCTAGACATTACTCACTTAATTGCACGTTGTATCAATTACTCTCCGGGTTTTGGAGGCGGGCGTCAGCCACTCAGTTTGAGTGGGAGATAACTCCATACGCGCGAAAACGACAAGTCGTCTCCCACTACTCTCTTTGATTCATCAGTCAAAGATAGATCGGCGTAGTGAAATCTTCGTTTCAACCTCATAAAACGATTGTGACCCACAAGAGTGTCCTTAGAATGGGATGAAAAATGTTTGCTTGTTATATCACGTTCCTTCATGTTTTCCTCGTGATTACAGCCGTGTGTTTTTATGTTATAACGCTAATGACTATGTTATCTGTTTCCTTCAACTAATATCTCCAATTAGGAAAAGTTTTTCCCACTAATCACTTCCGGATTATATAACTACTGAAGTCAGCAGATTATATAAGTGGATAGAGAGTTGGAGAGTTTCGTTCTTAAATAGATAATGAACACGTTACAGTGGATATTCGTGGTCAGTCTTTCCACTCATTTACTAAAAATACAAATGGTAACAAACAAACAAAGCAGGAATTAAGAAAAACTTTTCTTTAAAATTGACCTTGTGCAAAACTAAATTTTGACAGTAAAACTTTCTCGAAAACATAAAGAAAGTTTTGAAATCGTGAAAGTTTTCGATCGCGATGTTTTTACGGAAATATCTTAACGAGTGACTGCGAAAAAGTTGATTTTAGGATGCCATCCGTCCTTATTCCCGTCTGTACTTTTTTATGGTCACGTATTTGATTGTCTATCTGTTCAGTGCTCTTTTTTGACTAGAAGTCGAGTCAGTTTCATTTATATTTTATATTCAGAGGTAGAATCTGCTTTTAGTCGTTTGCGCTAGATATTTTATCTCTTTAAAATGAGGGGTAGTTCTTATTTTGAAAAATTCTCAGTAACTTTTTTCTTTTACATTTTGTNCGCGTTTGCGCTAGATATTTTATCTCTTTAAAATGAGGGGTAGTTCTTATTTTGAAAAATTCTCAGTAACTTTTTTCTTTTACATTTTGTTTAAACGAAGTATAATATGTCTTCTAGCACGTATGCTGCAGTTTGGTAAAATAATTATAGCGAGTTACTGTTTCAATAGTGAAAGAAACCCTATATCAACGTAAATACATTCCACATAGAGAGAATTCCATTCAGGAAAATTAAGTTAAAGATGTGAGAATATTCTAGTAGATACGAGAAACGAATGTTAATCCGAGTTATAGTTTTATCTACAAAAGACACGTTTAACGATATTAATTCAATACTATATTTAAATATATGCAGAGAATGTTCTCTCCTATATTTTTATATTCAATTTATTCGTATCTATTTAATTAACATATTTCAGTATTTTAATGCATACCTACACAATTCTATACTTAAATATAACGGACCAGCACTACTTAGAAAAGCATAAAAGACGTTATGAATAATAGACTGGCATCACGTTATTGAATTTTACAAATGTGTGTAAGGATCTTATTTTATGCTTCTCTTAACCTCTAATTGAAATCAACATTAAATTCAATAGTGTTAAGAGCAACTGAATTCGTGACGATTCCCACGTTGTGAAGACCACTAAAGATCCTTTGGCGATCCCTGTGTCTCGTCGCATCGGGTGTAATTAGCATTCGTGCCGTTACAGAGGAGGAAACAGTCTATCAGGAGGACAGACGCTCCTTCGCCCGCCTACGGCAACGTCAATAGCGGCTTTCGACAGAGTCCCCGAGGGACGTCAGTGGGATACTCGTGACGTTGGGCGTCAATTTGCCTCTTATAATTAAGAGATGCGGTCGGAGAAGAGTGGGCGAGTCGATTACCTCATGAGGTATTTGTGATCGAGAGATCCAGAGTTCGTTCCCCGTATGTCATGGGTGGGACAGCTGCTCGCGAGAGGGATAGCTCCTTTTTGTGTTGCAATGGCAACATTAGCTCTTAAGTCAATGATCAGTAATAATAATAATAATATTTAACGTTGACGTAAGAACAAATTATATTGCACTATCAAGTTGTATCTTACCAAGAAAAGCATGATTTCTAAAGTTCGGTATTGAGCAACATGAGTAGTTCATCAGAATATTATTTTGAAAGTCACATCAATCTATGATATGATTGCATCTGTAATTATGAATGGTACGCCTTGAAGTTCAGAGAGAAATATTATTATAATTTTCTTTCAAAATGATTCCTGAATATATTGGAATAACATATTTTGTAATCTATACAATTTTTAGTATTTATATTTAGGGTGATACATGTAATATCATAACAATAATGGATGATGCCATAATTATTATTTTAAACCACATTGAGAATTATAAAATGTTCGTTGTGAGTGCAAGATAAGTAGGGGGCAATAGAAGAGATTGAAAATGACATGGTCTTCTAAATCCCACATTGAACAAGTTATTACACACGTTAATTTTGTCTCTAGCCACATGTGGTCGGACACGTTGTTTCATTCTCGTATTGTCTCAGCTTCCACACTACCTTTGTGTCTTTTAGATTTTACTCCCCTCCTTTATTGTCACGTTTCAACTAACACCTTCGTACTTTCTCTCTAGTACATTCTCTTATCCAGGAATCACCAAAGAACGGATTACGTTACATTGCCAACTTAATATACAGATATTATACTCGCATATTTTTAAACACCCCTCCTTTTGTTAGAAAGTCCATGATCAACGTACTTGAGACTATAACAGGCTAAACATGTTATTTATGACTTTTCCAATGTGTAAACTGTTAATACTCTGTTACTAATTTCAACGGGAATGATGAAATTTAATTTCACACTCACATTTTCCCATGAGCTTTATAATCTGTTTACTAAAGTGTTCTTTTCTAGCATTTTCCGAGTATTTTTAAAAATCCCACACTTGCAAGTTGCAGTGTCAGCAGAAACATCATAAATGATAGAAAATCGACGTATCTTCGATTGCGGTTTGGTTGCTCGACACTAATGCTCTCTAAATGCAGAACACAGCGACACGAGTAGCGCGACGTGGGAGGTTATTACTTGCACGATAGAGACCGATAATGAGCGAATTTATGATTAAAAAACTATGAAACTCGTCATTTGTGTCTTTATTATTTTGAATTACCAAGATATTAATATTCATCAGTCAACGCTGATGGCTAAAAAAAATGAGATCCCAAATTTTGTAATTTCCGTAGATATCTTGTTAGTTTTTCAGCATTGCTGAATTGGTAAATTGTTGAGTTCGGCTGCGAAAGACCGAAACTGTGAAGTCTTTGCGCCTTAGGATCTACTCTTAGCACCATGTCAAGTTCCAGGATTAGTGAATTAGAGTTGGTGGTGTTTGCAATAATCATAGGGAAACGTACCCTGGAATTTCCTTGGCGCTCCCGGAGTTGCTTCTTGATTAGTGCTCATTAGCCATATGAGAAAACTCCGTTGCAGTCGTTCACGGAAGGACTGCAACCTTCTAAGTGGAGTGTTGCACTGTAGATTTTATATAATTCTCCTTCTTTGACCAGTGTTGAGTTAAATAATGTATCATAATAATAATGTTTATAGTCGTCGTAAATGTGATTCAAAAGACTCATTGTTGACTGCTTCTAAGAACGCAATCCTCTGTGAACCGTGTCAGGGTAGGCGTGTTCATGGAGACTATTTGACTTTTTTTTTTGTTTGTTTTTTCCTTCGTCATATTCAAGGTTTCTATTTTTAAGTGGGCACTTGTTTTAAGTGAGAGTAAATTAAAGCACTTTGGGAAGATACCACTTTGTAAAATTTTGTCTCCAGACGAGAAAGGACTATTCAAGCACTTTTTTCTTCCTTTTTTGGGGACCTTTCTCCCTGTTTTCCTCAACCGTGACCATAATCCCCTTTCTCTTTAATCTTCTAGTGCACATTTTCTTTCCAACAGATATGTTTCATTCCCTTTATTCAAAGTTTCAGTAAATATTTGAGTAACATTCAATTACTGTCGCAGCTTGCAATGGACATGCGAATAAAAACATATCTACTTTCAGGAAACGCATGATTGAAAGCACATCTGCGACAAAAGTAAATTTTAAATGCAATGCTTTTTTATAATTTCAAGGTCTTTTAGCATCTACAAAGGCTTTCTATCTTCTTATAAAAATAACCTTTATTGTAACATAGAGATACAATATGTAATGTAGAGAACAGCTTCTTTTTTTACCTTCTTTTGATGAGCGATGATTTGATACATGCACTTGGTTGCAACTCAATGAACTAGTACAAGAAATAGATGATTAGATGAATTAGTCAGCAACGTTTTATCGTTTTTCCCCTTATTATAGCACCTTTTCCCTTTCTTTTTTCATACGAAATTTGCACCAAAAATCCTAACCCTGGTCATATTCTTCGCAATTAATATTGGGTTAGAATTGTAAGAAGAAATAAAGATAATTTAAATCATTCCAGCAGGACGTTAAAAAGTTATATTTAATTTTAAAACATGTTATTATCCTAGGCTATCATCCATTTCGAAATTTAAAAACTCTTAATTTCCTCTTAGGTTAAACAAATTAGTATTTAAGATATTCGTGTATTACAACATTAAATCATAATATAACAGTCTCTCACTTTCCGTGTTTATATAAGTGAATGCGTTATTATGAGTAGAAACCTTGAAAATAACTGCTGCCAATCCTTGTATAGAATTCTTCATTAATCAGTATTGAAAGAGTTCTCTGTATTTTCAACATGTTTTATTCTCGATATGCTATTACACAAGCGTAAAATTTGGATGTCAAAATATTTAATAGATCCTTGACATGAATAAAAGTTTCTTCAGTTGGCCTCGGATCCTGTAATCACTGCTGATTCTTCGAAAATTACCCCTAATTAGCAATCAAATAAGAATCATTTAAATGGTTTTTGGTTGTTTTACTAATGATTAAGAATGTGATAATTCATGAGAACGCGAGAATTTTTGTAATTAAATGTTCTCGGTTCTCCTCCTGCCCAATCAGATACGACATTCCTTAAGTTTTTCCGACTCATCATTACGTTCTTTTGTTTTTCGTTATAAAACTTGAAGATTTTGTAGGTCATTAATCAAACAATAAAAGATTTCTTAAAACTAAACTATTCACTGTCGAATATTACTTCGATTCATTGAACATCAACTTACTTCATATGATAGATTCAATCACTTTAAACGATTTATCTTTCAAATGAGTCTCATTATATTATCTACACAATCGTATTATATCCAAATAATTGATCTTCTTGGATGTTTGACATAATCTATTTGTGTCTGGTGAGTGTTCGTGAATCTTCAATATTAACCATATATGTTGTGTTTCAGAAACCAAGAACAAACATCCTGTGACCAAATACTTGGATGTAATTGTAATGTTGTGAATTGAGTTTCTTTTACATGATTATTTGTTTTTGAATTAGCATTACCTTCAAAATATATCAATGTACCCAGTCGTTTTTTTTTAGAAATACGAAGAGTTTAGAGCAACTGTATTTACCTATAAAACTACAAACATTATATCTTCAAAAAAATAATTTTGATATCTTTTTTCATTCATATTATCATCATACTTTTACATTAAGTAACGTTTATTTTAAATCAACTTTTACCTTGTTTGTTATTAAAGGCTCTCACATGGTAACAATATTAATTTCAGTGTAATAAAGACTGTTATTAGTATCAATATGAAATGTGTGTGTCAAAGGGAGTATACTTGGCTTCAATCACGGTTCATTTGATTATTAAAGCTAAATGAACTCTTCGATATTTCATTCTATAACGATATAAGTAACTTATACTATAGTCGTCGCCATCATTAACGATATCTAATAGCGTAACCGAAGGCAGAGATATTTTGGCATTGCTGACCGATTCTAGCAACAGGTCTCACGACACCCCGGCTGTCAACTCCTGCACTTTGGAAACGATTAAGAACGACTAATCCGCTTCTGATTCTCACTCGAAATAGTTGTTCACTCAGATAACTAAAACCCTCACTTGCTTTCAAAAAACCTACCTTTTTCCCTGAGTTTCGAAAATGTTAAGACTCCATCAAACAATAACTATTGATCATTCTGTAGATAGAGTAATATCTAAGAAATTACTCAATCCTCGGCTCACTGAGGACAGGGCAGAAAAGATGCTTTTTCTTACGGCTACTGCGCACTCGAAATCTCCCATCATCCGTTGCTAGTGCTATAAGACGTGGCCATATTACCATCGAAGAATATCGACGAAATGGGGATTTTAATTTAACAACATTAAAATTAATAGTTTAATTAAAATTTTCAACAGAACTTCAAGGAATACAGTGTAAAATATAAGTAAATAATTAATAAATAAAACTTCAATTACGTACACTATGAAACGGTTACTCAGTACAAGTCTACCAATTGTAAAGTATACCATTACATGCGTAACAAAGACGTCAAGATGACGGCTAATACTCTCATCTTGTAATTCCTTTATCTCTGCTTCATTGCAAATATCTTAACGCGCTACTCCTCTTCAGTGGTAATGTATTTACATATCTTACTATCGTGATCAAATTAATTCCTAGGAACGCTCAATCATCAGCAACGGGGTTTGTCTCGAAATACGTTATTGAATGTGTTTCTTCGTTTCCCGAGGCCGCGGCCAATTCTAATGTTAGTGATTAGCGCTCATTTTCGGAGGTATTACGACGGTCACGAAAACATTTTAAATTAGAAATAAGTAGGCGTCGTTTCAAGACGAAACGGGATGCCTTCACCGAAGAAAGACCAGAGAAGAAGAAGAAGAAAAAAGATGTTAGGAACGAAAGAAGTGCGCTCGGAGTCTGGGACTGTATTTACAAGCACGGTAACGATGAGAAACACTTCAAGGATGTCTTTAGCAGTTGCTTCATTTACATTTTCGACTTTCTAGGCTTTGGTTAATTTCAACCCGCTGTATGGTTATGCGGATCCGAAATTTAAATGGTCCTCATGAGCCGGATTATACAAATGGAATATTTCGATTGTTTTCCTTTTGTTTCCGATCGAAACGTGACTTTCTGCTTTGTCCGAATTGTAAGTGATGTACCTTTTTTCAGCGATGTGCTTCGGCATCCAGGAGCTTAAGATTATCTGGGAATATTGATGCGTGAGAGTGATTCATCCAAATTGTTTATCCCTTTGTTAGTCAATTAATGAAAGTGCTACACCCCCTCCTGGCCTGGGTTTCTCCCCGGTTTTCCTTCGTGTAGAAGGAACATACTTTTTACATACGCGGGATTCTCATTAATACTTTTGTTTTTATTAGTCTCGAATTTTATTGCCATAATGTCTTCGATTAGTTAATAACATTAAATGGATAAGAATACCTATTTGTTAAGGGCGACCTAACAGTGCCTAGTGCCTAACGCACACGCCTTCTACCTCTGGGGACGCGGGTTCAAACCCGGTCCGATCCGAGTAGAATTCGAGGTGGTGAACGGAGTGGTGTTCGCGGCAGGTTTTCTCGGGGTTATCCCGCTTCCCCTGCCTATCATTCATCAATCACACGCCCCCGAGGAGGTGCGACAGGAAGGGAATCCGGCACCATGAAATTCCCCAGCCAGCCAAATCAAGTATCCCCCTCCCCATCTACCATCTCCATCTACGCCGACCCTGTCTAGCACGGGATTAATAAGGGCGAAGGAGAAGAAGAATACTTGTTAAATAACTTCTTTAATAAATATTAATCAGCCGCTGCACTTGGACCCTTGATCGGAATTGATGAAATGGTTCCCGGCTTGTTTCTGAAGAGTTATTTAGCTTAAATTTTGAATATAAGAGATTTCAGAATATAAAAGCTTTCTCGAGTCTATGGTTTAGTATAACGGAGCATGTGTATGTGTAAACTATAATCTTACCTTGAAGTATAGGTTAATATATCATCGTCCAATATTTCAGTTATCATACAGAAATACTTCAATTAAGGATACTAAAGGGTACTTAATTATGATACTAAATTATCTTTTAATAAGAACTTTGTTAGAAAAAAAGAAAACTCCTATCCTTCTTAACAGCAATTTTTATAATTCTGAAATATATAATGCGAATTATATAGAAAAATTAAAGTATTTGATAATGAGATAGTAAACACAAGGAACTTTCTACACTATTATATAGTAAACAACTGCCTTCTACAAGATAAGTCTTCGTGCTTTTCAAAAAGTGGTAGATAGTACTCATTTGAGTGATTTAGTATAAAGACCTTGTTTGTTAACTAGAGTATTGTTAACTAGCTGTTGTTAACTCGAATGACCGTTAACAGATCAAGTGTTCCTAGGGCAGTACCCCTCCAAAATTCAAAACGTCGATTTTGAAGTTCACTCAATAAAAAATAATTTAAAAACT
>NNCF01126953.1:2232-13775 GCA_002313205.1 Laupala kohalensis
GACATTCTCATATGAATTGAAACATACAATCCTGTATACAAAAATGGGGTATACTTGCAATAAGATACTCATTTATTTATATCCACCAACTATTCATATCATTAATAATTAAATTAGACTGTTAAAACAAGTTACATGAGAAAGGCTGTATAGAAAGCAGTCACAGAAATGTTGGTTTTGCTTTAAGCCACATTAGTGTATAAATACCTCCGCTCATTGCATGAGAGAATTACATGCCACAAATCTAATGAAGGTCAAGTAGAAATAATTTATAAAGAAATGAAGACAATCCACCAGTACCATGTCACCAAAAGCGATAGATATATCATAGTATGAGCTAGTTACAATAATCTATGAAGAAACCATACATTTAGACAAGTTGAATATCATTCTGTTTAACAAATGAGAAAGGTGTTAATCAATTCAATCGCACGCTACATTTCCCATTAACAAATACAATATAAAAAAATGTCTGAAATTTTCCATTCTACAAACTGAATATCAATCCATCAAGGAAATGGGAGAGGTCAGTCAACCTGAGAATATCTGTGAGAAGACTGACTTCACAATAAGAAATTCACAAAATTTGTACCAATGCCAATGTTAATTTTAAAGAAAAGTTTACTGTAAAACCTTTTATATATCCATAGGATAACGTGACTAGATTTATCAGTCTCATGGTAAAAAAAACATTACATAGTTACAAACACCACAATATACTATAACTTTCATAAACTATCAAAGTGAAAGTAACATTAAATAACATTAAGTTTCAGAAAACCACAAGAAGTCACAGTACACCAAGTAGTAAATAAACAAAGTGGAAATAAAATTTTTTTAAATGCAAGTTCACATTAAAACAAAAAAAGATGGCTAAATGAAAAATGTAACTCTTCTACACACTACATCTTGTACTTGAACATGTTCGAACAGTTCACTACCAAGACACCAACACAAGAGTACAAACCATGTTAAATAAATACATATCGAGTGATGTAGGTTACTCTCTCCACTTACAATTTTCTACATACCACAGGAGACAATGCATCTGATTTAACAGGGAAATCTCAAAAGTGCAAGTTGCCTTTCCTGACATACCTCCCTGAGGCAAATGATACATTATTATTATCATCATCATTATTATAGACCTTTATGGCTTGCCAACATGTAGAAACAGATGGTGAAATTACAGGGATAGATGATAGCGGTAGTGAAAGTAAAGAAATAGTCTTGGTGGAGTCGGTGGAGGGAGAAAATGAAGACATAGACTTAACACCAGGTGATGTGGAAGAAACAGAAGGTTGACTCCTCAAGAGGCAGGCAGAGATTGATGGGTTGGCATTTTGCTTGAGGTATCCCGAACCTGGAAAAAGATCACATAGAAAATTTTATATTTCAGTTCAGACTACACAGGAAGCAAAATATTGATATTATAATACGCATGTGATTGTGTGGTGCAACAATAGGTATTCATATTAATAAATTAATAAAATAAAAGTAAAAAAATAGAATTCTTACAATAGATATCTAATAACCGTAGCCTAAATAAATATTAATATTCCGTATTAGTACAAAATAATAGTATTTTATATTATTTTATATTGAAAGATAATATAAACGGCGTTTGTTTTTTGAAGAAATTCTTAACACTACCAAATCCACTAACGCCACCCTAATCCAATGGTTCCAACAAAATAAACTAGTAAACACTGACTAAACTTGCATAGTTTCCTTCCATAATCCTCATTCATCTAAACAGCACACACCTAACATCGAATTTAATGGTAACCACCTCATCTTTAAACAAACAACACAGTTCCTGTGACTTACTATACAAGATAACATGAAATGGAACTGTCACCTAGAAACACTCAATATGAAACTCAGCACAATAAACTATGCCATCAGAGTTCTAACAGCAAATTCCACAACAGATACCCTTCGAACAGTATATTATGCAAATGTCCATTCCATTCTAAAATATGGTATAATATTTTGGGGACAAGCACCAGAAACAAAACAAACTTTTAGTTTACAGAAGAGAATAATACGAACAATTACCAACACTAATAAAGTTTCTATGTGTAAACCATTATTTGAAAAGTTGAAAATACTTCCACTGCCATGCATGTACATTTTTGAAACTTTGTACTTTGTAAAAAAGGATCTAGTAGAAAAAGGACCACTCTACAGATTTAATTCCACTGTTCATGTTCACAACACTAGACAGGCAAGAAATATCATCTACCACATACACTCTTAGCCAAAAAAGCACATATAATGAACGTATACAGCTATATAATGCGTTACCACTGAACCTAAAAAGCATTAATACACTGAAAGCATTCAAAACAAACCATATTTACGACAGAAACTACTTCAGTAAACAAGAATTCCTCAGAGGCAATAACTAAGTCATACAAGAATTCCTCAGAGACAATAACTAATGTATGACATACAATATATTGCAGATAATCATTAGAAGAAAGGTGCAGAAGGAGCATGATGCGAAAAATGATTGTTTTAGCATAAATATAGACCTCGACATAAATTAATAAAATAAAAATAAAATAATAGAATTCCTACAATGGATATCTAATAACCATAGCCTAAATAAATATTAATATTCCGTTATAGTACAAAATAATAGTATTTTATATTAATTTCTACGTAGTCTAAGTTAAATGAATATGGCTAAATGTATCAAAATGATTACATTGTTGTTATTCTTAGTTGCAAATATTATTGTCATTGTTGTTAGTACTATGACACGCCATACATCATTGTTATGATCTATGTGGTTCAATACAATATTATTATATTATATTTATGTTCATCATTTCATATACAGAATTCATTCATGAATACATTACTTAGATATTACAGATAATAAATTTCAATATTCAATGTAACATTCGTTTTCATTTAACATACCATGGAAGTCGTCCGGAGTAAAATGTGCGGAGCCCACTCTCTAGTTTGTGCGACCCGCACACCCGTGAGGCCAAGGCAATTTATCCATTGCCGTCGTCTACAAGAGAATGTAACAAATATATTTATAAATAAATAAGCAACAATAATCGCAGCAAAGCGACTGAGCTAAGTACGTCTGCCCATGTGGGAAGTGGCGCTAAGACAAGAATTACTTACCTTTCTGGTGGGGTAGGGAAGGCGTGGAAAGTTATTTCCGGGTTGCCGCTTGCATTGAAGCACCCCGGTACGAAACACGAAAATTCGAAGCATTCCACTATATAAAATTTACTAAATGCGCGAACGTTGCCTACAGCACACTACAACCTAAGCACCGCACGAATGTAATGAACAAAGATCTCTAGCAGCCAATAGGAGAAGGGTGAACACGATCTTGCAGCCATCTATTGAGCGCTGGACGAACTATAGGTGACCGGGTGACTGATAGCGCAGTCTGGTAAGTATTATATGCAAACTACTTGAAGCGTTAAACCTCATACATTTTCGCCCTATCTTGTTTCTTGGGCCTGCCCCCAATGTTGTATTTGGCCGACATGTACGCCTTGCAGGTCGTAGTCGACCCCTGGGGGTGAATATAGACCACTTTGGGTTCCACTGTCCTCTTTCAATAGGACGACGCTCGTCCGCATACCGCTGCCCCTTCCTGGGCTTGCTTGGAAGCTGTGGATAACCTGCCCTGGAGCGTGCCATCAGAACTCCGTACGGAATGGGGAATCACAGGTCCCTCCCGAGACCTGAACAACCTGGAAAACATTAATAACAAATAAACTGATTTTGTGTTGGCAAATAAGATGGAGTGTGGCTACGGAAGGACAACAGTTGTATGAATGCATACCTGATTTGCTTTCTGCAACTAAAAATAGGAAATGATTGCACCAAACAAAATTTGTTGGAAGTAATTACATGGCACGGAGATTTCGCCAAATATCTACACCGATTCAATTTGATAGGTACCCCAGAATGTACATGCAGAAAGGAAGAAAAAGTATTTTGCATGTTTGATTTGATTGTGAATATAATGTCGAAAAATGAGGAGAAGTGATTGTATTACGAAAGAAAGTTGGAATCGATCCAAGAGGAACCTGGAAGAATATATTAAAAACGGAAGAATATTTCCAAGGCTCCCAAAACATAATAACACAAATGTTACATACTAGGAAAGTGATAGGGGAACGAGAATGAAACATCATTGCAAAAAGGCACAGTCACGATGAAATGAATAAAGATAAATAACATAAAGTATCTTATATAAGCAGATCATACTATAAAAGGAGTTTACAACCCGGGTAGTGTCATAATGATGTGGTACAGGGTTTCAAAAGAAATAAACGGAGAGAAAGTGTACAAGTCTATTCCGCGACGTCTTGACGTGTATATTCACGAGCATGAGGGCCCGTCGAGGGCGCTGGTGTGGCGGCGTGTTACTTTCGTCTGCCCGTCCACGGATGAGAACTCCTCCTTGCAGTTTTCGTGGAGGTCTGCGCTCGACGGAGCCACACAACACTACGAGATGAGCCATGAGATGAAGAGTTGTGAGGAGACAATTTTTTTGATGGAATATGTGCTGTTATTTGTCTTTAGTTTGAGGTGTATTTTTGTTACGCCAATAAAATTAATGTTCGACAAGTTGATTTATAACAGTATATACAGACGTTATCATGATGAAGTATGGTAGGACATCTATCAGATTTCTAAAAAGTCTGAATCAAATTTAAGAATGTGTTCGCTTATGTATCTCCTCCAATCACATTGGAAACATAATATTGTGCCTTTGCGCTTGAAAGCAAGGAAGAAGACTTCTTGTTTTACTTTCAATTCCCGCTCTGCCTCTAGGTGATAGTACTGTCGCGCAAATACCGATGCAATCCGGTTTTACACAGGTCTCTTGTGTCTATTAGTTAGCCGCTACCTGCCGTGAGTAACGGCGAGTCTCGAGCGTCCGAAATACATGACGGAAATGATGCAGTTATGGAAATAATGGATTATAATTCTCTTGGACATATTCGGAAACTGACGAAAAAGCTCCCGTCCTATGATAGAGGGATCAACGGTGTCAGGGGTTGGGTTAATATCCAAATTTGCGTAATTATATTATAAACTAGCTGATTACCCGGCGCTGTCCGCAATTTTTTTAATTTTTAGATGAAGGAACCCACTCGCAGGTCGAATTTTCGCTACAACGTCGCCATTGCGGCTGCACCACTTGATTAAAATGCTTTTAAACTCTATATTATGCGTCTAAATTTTACGATTTAAAAATAGTTTCAGCCATTGTTAAATGCACCAAACAAAACAATATTAAATTTGATGATGATTGATATTTTCCTTCCTAAATTATTCTCTTAAGTATACGTATTTTAACACTCCTATTTTTAATACCGTTTTTTCAATAATGTGGGTGATCCTTTACAGATAGACATACGCGGTCGCGGCCATTTTGTAGAACTCTGAGGCGAATATATTGTTATCACCTATCTCTAACCGTTTAGGCGGCGTAAGCGCACATCTCTCTTTTTCCGATTTTATCAACATTTATGGCCAAATTAATTTTCTATCTTTCTTTTCATACATTTTAAAAATAAAAATATTTAGCCTATGTTCATCCGGGGCATATTACTTACACCTTGGACAAATTTCATCACAACCGGTTCAGTGGTTTAATCGTGATTAAGTAACAAACAGACACACACTTTCGCGTTACGCATTTCGATATTAGTTCGGATGTAAGAGAAATGAATATAAGATAAACAAGTGACTCAGAACATAAACATACTTTCGTAATCATTTCGGAGAATTCCGATATCTATTATATTTGGGAAACCAGAACATACGTAAGCTTAGACTTTTACACTCTGAAGCTAAGCAATGCCGCATTCTTTCCAGTACACGAACAAGACACTTGGAGCACCAACGAACGAACAGCTCTAGCTTCCGAGATGTAAGAGAGAGCGCTAAGACCAGCTTCCCCGGAAAATATCAGTTCAGTCCTTCGTCACCGGAGGTCAGCCCCTTTGCCCGGCAGTCCGAATAATCCCCGCTGACGCGCTGACGACTCAGAGTGAGCTGCAACTGACGTACGTGCAATATTCCACCCCAGGGTCATTCCCGCTAGCGCTCGCTCCACGGAGCCGCAAAGGTTCGGTTTGACTCGCAATCCAGAACGTGAGAGCGCTGCTTGCATAAATAAAGACCCCATGTCACACAAAGGGACGAATCCCGTGCAATTTGTTACCGGATTAGTGATGGAATTTTAGACACTCTGTAACAGTAGTTTTATTGGAGTATTCAAAACTAAATAACATTTTTCTCTGAAAAAATCAACAACAAAAAAACAAACAAAAAACTAACCCTCCAATAATTTACAAATGAAAAAATACAATTAAACATCTCCAGTTCACAGAACACTGAAAAGAATTTCTTACATATCTTGTAACAGAATAAATCCAATTTTGCATATACAGTAAGAGATTCGAAGTTTATTAGAAAAATAAGATGCTATAAATTTTAGCTGTTTTTTTACATTTTTTCGGTTTCTCTCTTACTACGTCTTGAATGTTTGGTGTATTATGATTAAGTGCAATTTAGTATCAGAACACATTTTAAATTATAATCGAATAAGGAATTTCTAGGTCTAGATTTACTCATATTCGCGAGCGAAACATAGAAATGATCACGTGACGGTGTTGTACATCCTCAACCAAGTTTTCATGAAACGCATTTTGTACATCACCAGGGTTTTATCCGAAACAAAGCCTCCTAAACGTCCACATTCAGCCTTTTCCAATACTTCATCCATGAACATGGAGATTCCATCCTCAAATTGTTCAGACAAAATACTAATGCAAACAAATGTGGTAAAGGTAGAATTAACAATCAACTGTGTGTAAAAACTGATTTAATATTAGAAGATGGCAATATTTATTTGGCTTCTTTTTCAAGCATTTGCGTTCGTTGCTTTTCAGTTACATTTTCACATGAACCTTCTCGCAATATTTTTGTATATATTTAGAAGACGCCCGCAGAATGAGATATGAAGGTAAGATTCAGTATATAATGCGACTACGACACACGGGTGTCCCCCTACCGTAATTTTGCATTTTTGTTGATTTCAAAGTATTTCTATTTTCGTTCTTCCTCAGTTTTTGAAGCAAAAGATGAATGTTTAGATCCACAAATCTACAATCCCCATACACAATTGTTTTCAAGTAACGTCTGCCGAAAAAAGTGGTAATCAAGCTACAGAGAGTAAGGACCCTAATAGAAAATAAAATTCAAATATACAAATTTGACTAATAGTTAGATAATAGCAAATAACAAATTAATACAAAATTAACTCTTTAATTTCAGGAATATGGATGAATGTTACACCATGAACATCAGGATCTTGATTACGGAAACAGACATCTTCATAACATTCACTTTGATAATGGAAAGCCATGCTGAAAGCTTATGATTCTTCGTTTAGCAGTTGAAAATTCACCTATCGAATTACACACATACATAATTGCAAGAAGAAAGCAGCAATAATAACAGGATAGAAATGCTGATGATATTTAACATAGGATTTTTACGTGTTAAAGCCTAATTCATTATATAACACTTGTACAAATGAATGAAATCACTTAATATTCTTGAGAACTAAAATTGAAAAATGTTAACTGGCTGACAAGACAAATGTAGTATTGTGATTAAATGATTTAAAATGATTAATTTGGAAATGCTCAAAATTTCGAGAGTTAGATTTGAAGACATATGAAGTTACGAGTAAATGCCATATTCACCTTCCAAAGATGTATTCAAATATATTGGTAAAGTTTGGAGATAATGTTTTTCAATAGTCCAATACTGTAACGCTTGCCTGGAATAAAGGTTTAAATTTCTATCAAATAATGTGTTTTCTAATTGTTTCCTTCTAGTCTTGCAGCTATGCCATATATAGCAACTCGTTGCATTCATAATTTCTTCTTCCGTTTCCACTGATTCAAGACAAGAAGTACCTGCAACTTTGCATCCTATACGTCCAGCATCTCTTTTTCCTAGTCTACCAATATTTTTCCTTCAAAAATGTAGAATGGAGAAAAAATTTGTATACTCTTTTAGAGAAAGTCTATGTAAAATTGAGATAGGTTTTCAGTAATATAAATACTGTTTTTAATTCTGTGTGTTGTATTCTGAAGTTAAATTTTTTTCCTTTCATGATCATTTTGATTTGATGGTAGTTTTTGGTGAAAATCTAACAATTATTTCCTAGGTATATTAGTAATAATCAAAGGGAAAGAGGGGGAAAAGGTATTTTCCATTCTCTATATCCGCATTCAGCTACTAGCCCCAATCATTTTTTAAATGCTTTGCTGACAAAACCTGGAAAAGGTTAAAGTTTATTTTTGTCAAATGTAGGCCTACTGTCATATCCTAAAATTGATTTATTCTGTAATAATCTGATTTTTTCCTTCTTACTTTTCAAGGTACGGTGTTTGACATGAAAAATAGATATATTGATTTCATGAGCAAAGTATACCCATTCTTTAGAAATATCTGAAGTGTCATTCTCGATTTATATGAAGATCCAACCCCTCTTCAAATATTATTTTTCATATGACTCACGTAAAATTACTATGAAAATATGACTTTTGGTACAATCTGAACTTCTTTGATAATCATGGGGGTGAAATATGGATAAATTTTTTTTTTCTTTTTTAATTCTTTTTTTCTCTCTCTCACGACATTGATACATTTTTCAAAAAATTACAGAATACAGATTTTTACTGTTACTTTTAAGAAATATTTTTTTAACCTGCAGTCTCTAAGGACTAGCCTGAAAAATTTATAAATTAAATATCTTTAGAAATAAAGTAATATCCTTTGTGAAACTTTTTGTGTGGATACCTTTTAATTGAGAAAATATGCTCAAATATTTTCATTTCAATTCATTTAGTGTCACTTATTCAAAAATAGAGAAAAAATGCTAAAAGAGTATGCAACCTATTGCAGATTGTGGTTTTAGTGGAGCGCGATACATTGTATGGTTCTAAGAAATTCACATTATAAAAAAGGGTGATAAACAAAATTTCAATTTCCATTTAAAGGATTTGATGATGCCCCAGGAGTTGAATTTTCTCCTGAACAGGTTTTATGTAGGATACCCAAGAGTAAGCTCTGAAAATAGTTAGAAACTTGGAATGCCATGAACTTAAAAGAAGTTCAGATTTTACAGAAAGTCATATCTTCATGGTAGTTTTATTTAGTGATGTGAAAAATAAAATTTGTAGGGGGTCTGAATCTTTGTATATATCTGGAATGAGTCTTTCGAGCATTGAATCCTCAGCCTATTTTTTCAGTTTTCTTTGAATGAAGGTATAG
Source organism: Laupala kohalensis (assembly GCA_002313205.1). Classification (NCBI taxonomy): domain Eukaryota; kingdom Metazoa; phylum Arthropoda; class Insecta; order Orthoptera; family Trigonidiidae; genus Laupala; species Laupala kohalensis. The sequence goes on from NNCF01126953.1 coordinate 11,584, forward strand.
GTTGATTACTCACTTTATTACATGTATTTACTGAATTAGAAACTCCGTTCAGTGTTACTCCAAAGAAATATTTGGAAAATAGGTTTTGTCTTGTTGTACAGTTTTTAATGTGCAACTATGAGAATGGTAAAGTATATTACATAGAATTGGTTGCTGAATGGGAATTTAATTTTGGGCATCAAGCAGCGGCAAGTTCTTAGAATGCAGAGTAAGGGGGTGTGCAAAAGGTGCTTGCTGGATGATTAATTCCATTTGTGCATGATCTTCAAATTGGCTTAAAAAACTTCTAAATTACAACACTACATCATTACAGAAACTCATTGAGAAACATGGTAGGTTTTTTTTCTTAAAGAATACTACTGAAAAGGGGGTGCATCTTATACTAGTATTGTAAGTAGAGGCTAAGCAATTTATGATGAATTTCACCTTTAAGTGGAACATGATGAAGGGTCTAAATGCTATTTCTGGTATATCTACGGAACCAGAAATATTTAAGAAGTTAACCAAATTTAAATAATCATGGTTTCAAGTGAGTGGTGACTTTCAAATTTTTATTCTTGGGCTGAGGGATTAAGCATGAAGCACAATAGTATATCCTAGAGTTTGTAATTGTTTCATGTTATCAGAAAAGAGGGTCTATTAACTAATTTGACAAAATTATATGTCATATATCTATTTAATTAGAACATTGAATAATTTGCACTTCATATTTATTATGCATCTCATATGATCTAAATTCTAAAGAACCAAGAGTGTTATAGTCGTGTACTGGAATATAGACTTAGTTAACTAAGACATGCTGCAACGTAACTTTACTTCACCTACCATTGCAAGGAAAGCAGATGATATTTATCTCTCTCTTTTGATAGCTTCACAAATATTTGTAATACAATTGAATGTTAACAGTTATTTTTGATTTGTCTCTTTCATACCTAACAAACTAGAAAAATCATTGTTCATGGAAGAAATATCTCCTGCTGTATGGATGGACTTGTAATTTTGTTTGGTTTACATCTTGGCCAAGACAATGGAATGAATCACATTCAGTAACCTATTAATTAGAACTCACAGTTAACTAATTTTCTTTAATTCCAAAAATGTTGTGGGAGCAGGTGTCGCCTCAAATGATGACACTTTATCAAGCACAATCAACTTTCAATCATTAGTTATCTCATAATGTATCATAAATCAAACTTCATAGGTTGGAATTGGCAGGTCATGTTCACCGAATGCCTCAACACTGCATACCAAAGAAGATTTTGGAAGAGAGAACCTATGGAGGAAGATGACCCAAGGGATAGATTGATGGTGTTGCTCAAGATGCAAGAGGGAAGTTGAGTGTGAGAATATGGAAACGTGCAGCAGAGAACAGAGAAGCTTGGAGACAGCTCATTGATGGGGTCCATGTCCGATGTGGACAGTAAAGCCTTTGGAAGAAGAAGAAGAAATATTTTTCAACAGAAAATTGAAAAAAAAAACAATGTGAAAATTTATGTAGCATAAATTGGATTATCATGTAGTTTACAGCCCAAAGACTGGATGGACCCATCTCCAGGTCGGCAGCTGCTCTTGTTGAAAAGTTTATAAGTAATAAATTTAAATTTGACCAAAAGTTTGTAAGTAGATGCATAATTGGAATGCTAATGTGCAACCTATGATTATCCTCTCTGGCCTTTCATGGGAACAAGGCTTATGAAATTGTCACACCATATCCAGGATTGATAGATTGTCTGAAGTTCAAGAGAGACCTTTGCCTCTACCAACTCTGCTACCCAGTCTAATGCCTATGATGAAGTGTGTATAGGTAGTTTTCTTTGTTGGAAGGAATAAGACAATTCTGCAAAGCATAAGGGGAATAAAGCCATGAAAATTAGATTTTCTTACAGAAACTTTATTGAGCTTAAAAGGATATGACAATGTAAAAATTTCATTTTGTGATTTAGCTTATTCTAACTCTTCAAATTTTGTTGATTTTGTAAGTTACCCAAATTGATTACCACTGTGTATGTTCTTCCAGTTCCATTCATTGTTGTACGGTGATTTCCAATATTCAAGACCTAGCTCCATGAACAAGTATTTCTTCATTCTCAAGACCCTAGAATGTTAAATTGAAATATTAAAATTGATATCATGTTAACATGCAAAAAGTTATGAAGGAAAACATTGAAACATTGTGTTGGAATGAGTAGGCT
>NNCF01126953.1:14611-37435 GCA_002313205.1 Laupala kohalensis
TGAAATATTTTATTCTGATGATGTGTCTCTGCACATTAACTTGTTTGTTTGTATTAAAATAAATACATTATACAAGATTCTGTGAAGAAAACATTGTCCAGAGGATCACTATAATAGCCACTAACTTAAATGCTTTTATAAAAAACCCATGAAATTATCAGAATCAATTACTTTAGGAGAAGTTTAGATCTAATAGAATATAGGATGCGATAATAATGCAAATGCAACTTACCAACATCTTCCTTTCTACCTTCTCTGATTTAGTAAAATGTACATTATAATAAGATTGAAAAAAACGCATATTTCAACATAAAGTAAGAAATAAGCTTCCGATAAAAATGGAAATACTGGAGCCATCTTTTAAATTTATGTTCAATTTGGATACACAGTGTATTATATTATCTAACAACCCCACGGTCTTTGGCGTAATTTTATCGGTAATGAAAGGAAGTATTGTTTCTAGGTTGGAGACTACACTATGCTCATATGCAACTGTCATCTGATCGGTTTTAAGAGGGCTTTGATTCGGGTAGGAATACGTCATCTAGATATACGAATTTGTGCTGATGATCGAGAGGGTGTTGTGTTCATATTTCTGTTATCAAAGAACTTAGACTAAACATATGTCCGTGTTATGCACAATCTTTGATAATAGTTCAGCTATGATCATATACCTATGACATATCATATACGTTCTCGTTGAGAGAACTTATGTCATACCTTTGAAAATAGACATATGGCATAGAAATATAATACAGGTAATAGTACAGGCCTAATACCGTCCTTATTTCATATTTCGTCTTCTGATTTCAAATGTCATTAAGTTCACAATGTCCACTTCTTCCGTAAAATGTTAATGAGATGATAGCACAATGGGATTCCAGAATATATAAATCTATTTTCAAATAGCTGTGGGGAAGAAAGTAGTCGGTTGCGTAGAATCGGTGCGAGTTAGCTGGCTGTAATCACTTTGTATTCCAGAAAGTTTCGATTAAAACAATATATTTGAATGAATGAAATTCCGATGGATCAAAGATGAGAAAAGCAGGACTGTAACTTTAATTAAAATGTTTAATGTCTTCAGAAATACATTATGTCCTTCTCTTCGCCATTAACGATCAAAGCACTTTGTTCATTTTAAGAAATATTTAAAGATAACACAAGTTTACTATAAATTGTCTGTAATACATTTGGAATATTGTTTTTCAACAAGACTCGACTCATTATGGTTCCCACTTCTTTTTGGATATGTACGATGACTAATAGTGTATTTATAATATACGCATTTTTATTGCACAAATATATATACGAGGTATCTCGAACAATATTCTAGAAATTGCGAGACAACGAACCTTCAAAGAGCGTGATCGCTATACCTAAGAGGCAGAAGAATGTTTAAGCACATGCTACATAAGCCTCTCTGGTGGGTCAACTTCTCTAATCACCAAGTCATAGCGGGTTCAATTCTCGGCGGGGCCAGAAGAAATATATGTTCCAATTTATATAGCTGTGACTACTGAAAAGTGAACCCTTCTTTTATCCACCTCCTGCTGTTCCTTATATCAGAATCTCTCTATAACTAACTACTCCTACTAAACCCTTCACGTGGGCTAAGTTCTTGGTGAACCCAGCTAAGCGGTCCTCCTACTAACAATAACCTAGCACCAAACTCCTACCTCCTATCGCTCCATGCAAATATGCTTCAATTGCACGCTACATTTCCTATTTACAAATACTACAAAAAAACATAGGCGCTTGCCCAGGGCCCGTACCATAAGGGTTCCCGCTTCAAAAATTCTAACAATTAGCAAAAAGATATCAATTAACTGATTTTTAGCAATTGGGTCTTCAGGAATTGATGCATTCTCGGCGACGAGGCAGGAGTGACCTTGCGCGAGACTCGGCGATGCTTGCCCTCAACACAGAGACGTAGAGCTCGTTGCATTTTCATGGACTCTCTGCTCGGTTGTTCATCTCGTTCTTCCGAGTGTTGTTTGTGGGCTCAGCTCTAGAAAAAATGTTCAAACTCCCGTTGATCCAAGCGAGGAACAAAGAGCAGCGGGGGCACGGTACTCCTGTTTACTTAACCATGAACACATCATGTATCTTCATTAACCCCTTCACTCTCGGTAAGGTTTTGGGCACGCACGAGCACACGTGCGCCGGTTCGTGGTATCCCATCACACGCTCCGTTAGCCTGGTGTGGTGGTATGGGGGCAATATCTTACGGTGCCCGTTTACCGTTAGTGTTCCTCACAGACTCCGTGACAGGCGCTCGGTACGTTGAGGAGGTTCTGCCGTTCGTGGATGCCCATGCCCTATTTCAGAGGTCAGCAAACTTCGTTGTTTCGTGGATCCCTTGCCATGTTTTTCGGTTTTGGGTAGACACGCTGCTTATCTAATATTGAAATTTTGCAAATTCATCAACTTCAAATGTGTTTTCGACAGCTGGTATAGAGTTACTCACTTTGAAAGATTTAAATTTCTAGCTGTAGTTTAAAAATGAAAAAGCACATGTTTCTTTTTATTCAAATATTAATAGAATTCATGGAGTCAGCGTGACTCAGTGGATAGAGCACTGAGTTGCTGGCTGGATGGCCGGGGATCGATCCCTGGTGAGGTGGGGATTTTTATCACGCCTGAACATCCAGACTGGCTCCCAGGCCTACTCAGCCTGCTACAAAATGAGTACCAGGATCTATCCTGGGGTCGAACCGGTCGGAGCGAGGTGCTGACCACATCTCCTCCTTCTAGTGCCGGGGTCAAGAAAACGCGCGAGCTCTACCCTCCGCGAAGGCCAAAGCCCACAAAGGGCTCTAGTGCCTGATAAGAATTGAATTCATATTAAAACCAACCATATTACAATACTGCATCTATTAAATAAAATAACCAAGGACAAATGTAAATGCTTTTAGTGGAAGTGTTGAACTTGATAACAAATTTTCAACATTTGACATCAATTTAGTTAGGTTTAATCTCAAATCTCCTCGGTCAGTGTTTCTTTTTTTGTAGGGAGATTGGCAACCACGCTGAAATCCCTTTCCTCCAGGTATGAAGATGGTAAAGCAATTAAAAACGTTCTCGCGATATTCCATAGGACGGGAAAAGTAACATGTATGACATACACTTTGTGGATTATTCCATGCATGGTAAGCCGAAACTAAGGTTACGACCTGCTTAAATGAGATCCACTATTGGAGACCCCCAATTTTGTTTTTCGCCGACATGTACCCCTTGCAGGTCGTAGTCGACCCCTGGGGGTGAATATAGACCACTTTGGGTTCCACTGTCCTCTTTCAATAGGACGACGCTCGTCTGCATACCGCTGCCTCTTCCTGGGCTTGCTTGGAAGCTGTGGATAACCTGCCCTGGAGCGTGCCATCAGAACTCCGTACGGAATGGAGTATCACAGGTCCCTCCCGAGACCTGAACAACCTGGAAAACATTAATAACAAATGAAATAAACGAAAAAAGTGTACAATTCCTATACCGCGACGTGTGGACGCTCGTATTCACAAGCATGTGTTCCCGCCGCTATACTAACATGTACGTTTTGTGACCGTGTAGCGCAATTAATGTTGGTTCTGCAAAGCTGTAAATATGTTAATTTTTTAGGGTGGTGTCATATACCTGTCTGCCAACATTGATCGTCTTGGCCTTTTGAGTGGAACCAATTAATTACGATGAGTGTATCTCTTATAATCACCATAATATGCTATGCACCTTCACTTAATTTGTATTCATTTAGTTTCTATCATGTGAAAATCGGTAATGCTTGTGTTGAATAAATAGGAACCCACAAATTAAAACATTAATACAAATATAGGTTGTGAATATCATTAAGTCTGAAAAANCTAATCGGGGGTTTTTAAATACTGAAATTAATCATAACACAGCCACAAAAGGAAGAGAGAAGTAGTCTGACTCAAAGACTTGGCCAATGTATTTTGACGTGCTGAATCCGAATCTGAGTATCAGAATTGCTGCTGTGCCCCTTTTTTTATATCTCGAGAAACCGCCCTTAAATATGGAATACACGAACATTTCACGTTTGAACAGTATGTGATGAATTGTACTTATCGTTAGCATGAAATTTCCGAAATTATTTTTCTTTGCTGCGATGAACAGTGGGCTTCAATTAGTATTCTTATTAAAGTTCATTTTATTGTCTGCGCCTGTAACAACGGTGGGCAACAGATCCACCCTTGCAAAGTTCCTGTGTAAACGACCCGCGCGCCGTGGTAGCAGGCACAGGTAACAAGCGCATTACTATGTAGGGATTCGAACCTCAGTATCGGCGGCTGGGTGAGAAAGTTGTCCTCTGTAGAGAATCATTCGACAAGAAACCACTCGACCAGTCATTTGTGAAATTATATCTAATGCTGATATCTTCGAAAGCAAGATTGTTTGTCTTTTCCCTATTTGAGGGTGGTGTTTTCATATTAAAAAATGGAGGGTTCTATAGCAATTGTGACTCCGGATTCCGATTCAGCTTTTCGAAATACATAAGTGTACATTGGTCAAGTCTTAGGGTCGGACCACTTTTTTATGTGTGTTGTTGTCATTATAAAACTAATTGTCGATAATCGAGGGGAAAAACTTAACACGATAACACTTTTCAAGTAAAAATATTGTATATATAAAGAGACATGCATTGTGATGATATTTAAATAATTTCATCATATCCGCTGGAGGGTTTTCTAAACAAATAATGAAACATGTTTATGTAAGAACAAGTGCGTAAACCTAATTTACCGGAATCAATGAAAGCTGCACTAACATTTATCGCTTTGTTTGGAATATTGGACTGGAATATAATTTGCAGATAGATTTCTGAAGGACTTGTTTTTCCGTCTCATTGTCCAAGTTATCTTTCATCTTCACGTAAATTATATGTTAATTGGTTACATCAGTGGTTGTGAAATCAATTCCAACTTTCCTATAATCTACTCATTCCAATTTGCTTCGATACAATATTGTTATTGTAATACCTCTTTCAATCGGACCACACATGTCAATCACATAAAACAGAAAATGGTACGGGATGTCCTCAAAACTCAATAACCAGTTTACCTTAATATTTCATCATCTACATACCACTTAGTTAACAATAATTAATTTATAGAGCAAAATGACAACAATGAATTCTGCAAATGGACAGCCATATACGCACAAATAAAATCGTTTTACGCAAATCAAATAATGCAACAGATAGCAACATTCAGACAATATCTTTATTTGGAGTCTTTATTCCAGAGTTTATACTATGTCAAACATTGCAAGCATATAACAATAATCAAACAATATAATTTTCCAACTACACTTAAGATAAAAGCCGTGCTATTTTCATGAAGAACGAACAACTCTTCCCCACAATTTATTTTCCTCCCGTTAAGCCGGAAGGATAGAATGGCACCTTAAGAACNAGCACCTTAAGAACGAATGAAATGATTTGACGATACATTTAAATTTTAAAAAGCAGAAAATGCTGTTACTGTACAACAAGCGTATGAAATCAGTATTTTATTTTGCTTAGGTTGCGTTTATTCTGCGAAAAGCGAGCTGTCTGCGACTACACTTGGATTTTGAGGTTGCCTGTTCAGTTGCAGCGTAATTCCTTGAATTTCTTCTTTGAATGGAAGAGTCAAGTATGCTTAAAAGAGGGCCATAGTAACAAATTATCGCCTGTTTTCATGAGCATGGAAATAGGTGTTTACGCGTGAATTTGAGAAAAGACTTTACGTTTACTCAGCGTTTACGTTTCAGAAAAGACTAATACGCGCTGCGTGCACCAATTGGAAGCAAGTCAATTAGAGTTTTATTATTGGCAGAACAATAAAAGAGAAGATGATGTACTCTGAAACATCCTCCTCCTCTTCACCGACGTACGAGAACTATTCACCTGCAGATTCGTGAGGTGACGATATCAATGAATGTTCCACCATCCCTCAAGAGAATCGATGAGGAGAAAGTAGGGTTAATGGGCCGACATTTGAAGTGACAATAGAACCAGATCATACGAGTATTATTTCTCATTACAAGTGGGGACTTTACAAGCCTTACTTGACTAACGCTCCGGGAACCGACGCAACAATATATTATATCTTTGACGGAGATGAAGTAGATCTCAATGAGCCATTACAGGACAACGGTGGCCAAGGTGATGAACACTTTGAAGAACCAAAATTTTAAATTATAGTAAACTGTTTAGGATTTTACTCAAAAAATAAATATTAAATATTGGTACTACATATTTTGAAATTGTATAGAATTAATTGTTTTATGGACTTCATTTTATGTATAGATTAAATTTTATTCACTTAAGCCATTCTAGATTTTTATTATTAATGAAATGTGTTTAGTGCGTTAGATCTTTTTTTCATGTTTCATTTTTTTGTACACATCATATGAGAAAACGTTTTAAAATTTCTTGCCATTGAGTGCTTTAATTTGAGTTTAAAAAATCCACATTTTTCAAGTGAATGTTTTAAGTGCTATTATTTTGATGTGACCAGATTAAACGACTGTACTGTTTATTTTAAAACCGTTCCTAATGAATACCAGCTCTCAAATAAAAATATATTATCTGATTTCTTTACTATGTTTCTGTCTGTAGCTCCTGTTTAACCTTATTTCTCGATTTGGTATACAAAGTAGGAAATGAGTCATTGTACACACTATCTAGGTAATGTGAACAATGCCTGAAACAACCAGGCAAAGTAGGAAATATTTTTTTTGTTCGGTATTGCCTAGCTTTGTTCACAATACCCAACAATAACAGGCAAAGTAAGTATAACACCGTTTCGCGAATACATTGCCTCTTATTACGGACTTGACTAACTTTTGAAGCGTAACTCACACCAATGGATAATAAAAATACTACTGAAACAGGAAACACACAAAAATTTACCAATATTCAGTATAGTTGTGATGTGTGGTCAGAATTAAGGGGATACTGTGGTACCCCTCACACTGCACAGTGAAAATACAACATTCTTTAGGTTTAACACATTATCTTAACACACTGAAATGTAGTCAGATGATTTAAAAGTATCAACAAACCATCATCTGTACTTCCCAATTCCCTCCTCAGAATAGTAAATAGGTAGAAAGACAGTCCTCAAGATCTAAATCTAACTACAAGGTATGAAATAAAATAAGTTTGTGTAGCAATTCCCCAATTGTTCTTTTTTCCTGCTGAATTCGACAATGTGTCTCAAAATTTTCACTCTGTCTCCTGTTACACTTGCAACCATCTGCAAAAATACCTTATGTTTTTTCTTTTTTTAACAAATTAAAGATTAAAAAACTTCTCTTACGACTAACATCACCCTTTAATGATAAAAGTACGTTGAACTACCAATTGAAGGTTTTTCTTTTGTCCCACATGTATTATTTCTCTAGGCACTTGAGCAATATTTGTACTTCTAGGAAATGTTAAAGTATTTTTTTCCAAGAACGCATGCTTCACAAATGAAATCTTGAGTATCATCAAACGTTGTATCATGTGACTTTAAAACTGATCTTACTTACATTCGGACGTCCAAGTTTTTCATGCAATATAAGCAAGTCCTCTAGTTTTTCACTGTAAGTTCCAAGAAATGTTCCTTAGGTTCAACACATTTTATCTTTGTCAAATGGTTTAAAATATCAACAAGACAAAATCTCCCCCAATGCACTCCTCAGAATAGTAAATAGGTGGAATAGCAGGCCTTAAGATCTAAATCTAACCACAGGGTATGAAATGAAATTAATAATTAAGTGTACCAACTATTCACAGACTGAATTTAAAAACGTTTAAAAAGCATATCTTTGAGAGATTATACATCAATTTTTAAATTTTTTATATGCTTTTTCCTTCTTGATCCATGCCACGTAGATAGATCATAGTAAATATTATGAAATAAATTGTAATAAGACACGTCTTCCACATTATTTAAATTAGGACAACATTTCAAGAGTTACTGAAGTAATTTGAAAAAAGTTACATTTCACTTGTGGAACATATAAAACATTTTTTAACTTAAAATCTCTAATTTTTTACATCCGCAGATTTCATTTATCTATTCTTTCACACAAGGTTTCTATTACAGTTACATATGCTATTCTTATCTTAATAGGATCGCTATAATCACAAATCCATTTCTTTTTATGAGTCGTAACCTCACTTGCACCTAAATCAGCATACTATTCTTGATCATAAGTTGTTCTTCGCTCAGCAGTACTATAATAGTTTATGTTGAATGATTCAATTTCTCTTTTATAGAATGAACTCCTTCTTTCCTTTGAATTTTCTTTTGGTGATGTCAGTTTGTGACCTTGTTGTTGAGCTTATTACAGTCAAAACATAGTTTCAAGTCCAATTTTTTTCTTACAGTAAACTTTTTTTAGAAAATGTTGGTTTTTCTTGCAAATCTTACATCCACCACTTTGTTTCCAGAGACCATCTCTTCATTGCTTTGCACCTTAAAAGTTATGAAGGCAGACTTTGCATTTCCTTCTACACCTTTCGGTCCCTCTTCTACTACAATCAGCTAACATGTTTATTTATTGTTTAACAGATGGGACAGCCTCCCAAGCGCTTATAAATTAAGTAGCTGAGTTTGTGAATTTTGCAATATGTCTGCAACTTTTTCTTTACCACCTTCCCATTGATATCCAGTGAGAATGTTATCCATTTGCATTGGTGATTTGGTGTATCTTCAATCCCTTATTTTCAGTGATCTAATTCAGAAAGAGGTTTTAGAAAACAGCAATTTCCCATTTCACTCTCTCTGTGGTGCATTTTCGTGAAATCCTTTCTTATTTGATATTTTCGATAAATTTTCGTTTCACACTCTTCCCAATCCCCACATTGAGGGGATTGGTGCGTCTCATGTGACCTGAAGGGTACATGACGTCATTGGAAATACAATTATTCCTCAGAATACACAAAAACCGTGAACTCGACCTTAATATCGGTCTTTTTACGTTATTTTTACGTCTTTTCCTACTCACCTAAGCTCAAAGAATACCGTGACCTCAACATGATCTTAATGGCATTGGTAATTCAAACATCTCATCAACCCTCAAACTACGGATCCGATGTAGTTTTAATTTTTTATATTTCAAAATAAGTTTTCAATTATTTTTATCCAGTTTATTTTTATCCAACTCATTTCCACCTTCCCCCAAGGGGTGCTAGTGTTAACTCAGCAACGCCCAAAATTATGGACTCCTTACTTGTATCTGTCATGTTCGATAATTTTCTCATGGCATCCTCTTCCATAGGGGTGCTAGAGTTTATACGGGCTGATTGTGTCTGCGGAAATGTTACTACAATCTCAAAACTAATATCAGTCATTTTAGTTTATTTTTACATTTCAACACTTTCTCATCCTCTTCACAAAGCGAGTGCATTCCCTCACAGGGGATGACTGGACTTGAGCGATATTGAGAGTGTAACTTTGCTCTTTTGCGTCTAAAAAAACGATGTATTCAGCACCAAGATTGGTCGTTTTTTTATTATTTTCCCTTCCCTGGGTCATTCAATATCGAAACAAAACAGTTTTAATGGATTTTCACCACACCATCTCAGTTTCTGATAAAATTTATTCAGAATGCAGCCTTCATAGAGATAAAAACACTAAAATTATTTTTAATTTTTTCAACGCGTTTGGAATTTACAGCTATTTACATTTGAAACAAATCGCCACTCAATGTCACTATGAATGGGGATGTGTCTAAGGTCTTCCGGGTGGAAATGGTGTTCGCTTGTGTGAGGCAAACGGATGGTGTAGTGGTTATCACCCCTGCGTTTTCCATTCGATTTCCGACTCGTCACCTGGCCGAAAGGAATCTCAAATCCTGTCTATGTGTAGGTGCACAGACGAAATATATGCAAGTCGTACTAGTTCACGTCTTTGTCACTTCGGATACTACACACACAAGCTCTGTAGAAAACGAGAGCTTCCTCGGAATGAAATGGAATTTGCACAACTGCTTTGGAATGCATCAATGCAACACAATTGATGAAAAACACATCGAAATTATACAGAAATCTCCTAAATTGCGGTGAAACATTAAGGATTCATTAACGAAACATTAAAGATATTTACGATTTTATGTCGAATGAAAATGGGAGACGGGACCCAAATTCGAACTTGTGATTTTCAGCTTAGCACGCTGATGCGCTACAACGGCGCCACTGCGTTCGTTTATGGGCCCAGTGTTCAATTGACATTCAACTTGCGAGACCCACATACATTAATCTGTTACCTGGCGACGCGGTTCACCGCAATTTCAGAGATTTCTGAATGTTTGTGAACTTCAGAATTGGAAAATGTCGACCCTCAATAAAGTAGTTCCTTACGGAGTCGCCTCATATGAGGATCACAAGCTTATGAGATCCCGTCAGAGGTCTGTGGATCTCGCAAATTAGCTGTCAATGCTAAACTGGCTCCGGAGGCGAACGGGGTGGCGCATCAGCGCGCTCAGCTGTGCGTCCCATCTCCCGTGTTCCTTCAACATAACACATCCAAATCAGTGATCAAACCAATTCAGGTTACTTATATTTACAAAGATAGTTTCAGTGCGCTACTCATTGCTGTGGAGAATGCAAATTACTGCTTTTTGTCAGTTGATCAGGGAACTAAGGTGCGGATATATGATGTACTACAAAAAGTTCAACTTTGGAATTTACTTAACCAAAAGATTGAAAGAGACACCCTAGGCCTGCTTACCTCGAACCTCTAATACATTTCCCTATTTTTTGGGACTGACCACGTTTTGGCATTGCATGAAATCTTCAAGAAAATGTTCAATCCGAATTCTATTGCATTATATTCCCAGACGAGAATTTTTAATTATAGCATGCCACAAGCTCGGAAAATTGTGGAGAATGACTTCGTTTTTGGTTTGAAGATTTGGGGAATTTCAGGGAGATATCAAACCGGATCTCGCGAAGGTCGAGACACGACACACTGATGTGTTCTCAGTAGACGACGTATTAGAAACTAAAGACATTAGTGCTGGTACCTGTAACTGGATCATACTTAATAACAACATAATCAGTACTTAACAGGAGATGGGATACACAAATAAATACATAACGCAGTGAAATGCTAACGTTGCAATACAATTGTTAGTTGTATTTTATTCAGAATCTTATTTTATACAATTATGACTTATGTATTTTTTGTGGTGTGTTTCATTTCGTATTGTTATGACATTTGGATTTTTGAAAAAACTGGTAACATTTAACACATTTCATTTTGATTTCTCTAGATTTTTGTACTGAGTATTCATATACTTACCTACTTTCAATTTACATTCCAATTTTATTGAATGCCTGATTTTCTTAATGTTACTGACATTCATGCTTTAAAGTATGACAGTTTGTATTGTTTTGTTTTTAATTTCGAATTGTTATTGGCATGACTATTCATTTTAGATGATCAAGTACATTTACCTTTTTTATTTCATGATATATGTGTTAACTATGTATATTATGCCTGTAATTAAATATATGCCCGAATGACCGGCGGTTTTTCTCGGCCCACAAATGAACATTGTTAGTTTATGGCAATTTTGAGGGAATATTGTCAACTCGCAAAGAATAAATGTTTTATTTGCAGCTTCATTCCATTAAAGAAAAAGTAATGTGCGTGAACGGAGCAAGCAATAATATTTTAAATACATTACAAAAACGTTTATTACTACTTTCTCACCAATCACATAATTGTTCGGATAATTAATTATATTTTTACATTTCATGAAAAACTCTTGTGATCTTTGCGCGCGAAGAGTAAATTTCGAGAAAAACAATGAAAGGAAAGAAACATAATAAATTATGTTTATGTCTTTCCGGAAATGCCAAAACATCTTGGATTACGTGAAAAGGAGAACCTTGTCGATTTACCTACATTCTTAAGTTGAAATTTTGTGCTAAAAACCTACTTAGTTGGCAACTATGATTTGTTCAACGTTCTTTCCTTTTACTTTCCCCTCCACCAGTAACTTCCACCCCTCGACGTTGTAGTGTAAGAGATCCGGACCAACTCACAGACCGTAGTTGGAAGGTATGACAATATTATCGACTCTAATAATTTATAATTTGAGACTTTTATCCAATCCTTATAAAATATTTGGGCCTAAGGAAGTGAATTATCAGTCGATCGGGTTTATTAGTCTCCGTTTCAGTGCGTAGCAGAAGTGTGGGGCAAAGATGTTCATGAAGAAAAAATTCCTGCAAGATATACATAAGCTGCTGGGCGAAACTGATGAGGCCAACTTTCGTTCATTGGTAATTATTTGAAATGTTTATTAAACTTAAATGAAATAATAATACATTTATTGTCAAAAAAGCAGTACAAACTGCGTATGACCACGTGGAGGACAGAAAACTAATAATGATTTGACTGTCCATTTCCATGTCAACTTTCTGTAACATTTAAGGGCATATGAGCTAATACATTGGGATCATGTTATTTGAAATTAGTTGAGCACGTGAAAAAAATTCTTCTTGTGGATAGCTTTTGAACACTTAAATATAATGCATATCACCCATTTAATTAAGTGGATCTGGGGTACTGTAGATCCACTGATGAGTGGGCAATTGTCGCTCGAACAGTAACCGCCGTAATTGCAGCGAAGATATATACAAGAGCAAACCACCTGAAATTTATTTACTATACTGTGTTCATGTTTAAATTCGTAAAAAGTTTGTTTTGCAGAACGTAAGCACAGTAAAACGGTAAAGACTCGTACTGCAGCAATCTAAACAGGCATTACAGTGGGTTTGCGTGGTAGGAATTGAATCAAATATATTTTAAACTTTGTGCCAGTGCTATTTATGAATCCCATTTTTCTGATTCTTTACATATTACAAATTGTGTGCGTGTTGAGAACAAATGTCAGTTCCATTTATCGTTCGTCAAGCAGCACCAGTGTTCAGCGCGCTCTCGAACATTCTTGCAGCGGAGAAATATGTTGATGAACTTGGAACATTTTGGATTAAGCTGTTTTGCGAAGTTTACCAAACTCCCTTGTTAGCAATGCCTAATTTTGAAAACCAAACAAGCTTCAATTTTTGTGCGAGTTTAATTAAACTTCTTTTCGTATAGACTTCGTACCATGATTGGATTCCTGAGGACACAATATCAATACACCAAGTATTCTTTTTCATAGCATAATAATTGTAGAGATAGTTAAGAGAATGCTTTACCCGTCAAATTACGGGACTAGCAACTTGCCTTGAAAGAGTGTTGTATTTGTACCAGTTTCGTGGTATTATGAAAGTCGTAATACTTCATACGTGATTATTTGGTGTCATAATGTATTTTAATTCTTTAAAAAAATTTTCTGGGTGACTGAAAAAATATTGCTTGATATACAAATTTCAGTATTCATATTGATAAAAATTTGATCAATTCAAAAGCGTTGCAGATGCTTCAGTACACTAATTTCATTAAAGTAAGCCCTGTATTAGACTGTTTCCTCCTCACAACAAGTACAAAGGTTTTATAAATTGGGATTTGATCGTATTCCAAAATCTATTTTGTTACCTAAAAGCAACAGATATTTCTGCATGCCTTAAGTGTTCACTGTGTTCACGATGTTAATTTCCTACGAAATAACTTCACCCCTATAATTTTAATTTATTATAGCCATAAAATATTATATGGGAACAAAATCAAACTATAAAAGAATATTTTTAATGGGTCATTCAACATAAAGATATAATAAATGAATTAGAGCCATGAAAGGACAGAAACCACAAACAAGTCAGATGACCTTGTATGAAGTGTGTTTAGTTTCATTGCCACGTAAATAACTTTTAAGTCATGCTATATGTTGCCTGATGTTTACATTTTTGTTTCGCCCTTCCCAATATATGTGATGTCTAATATGATACTAGAGAGTTCATACTACATAAAATTACTTATTGAATATTACCATGCACTTGTTTGTACTTTTGAATGTGGCGGTTTTGAATTTTAAACTTATCAATAATCTCACCCTGACCCGGATTTTTCTCAGATTTTCCTTCAGGTTTTATACATAGACTGTCTAGACTCCAGCATTAGGGCTTCAGTCTCATTAAATCTTTTGTTATTATCAATCTTTCATTTTAAGCTCTTTTAACAGTTACGATTTATAAGCAATACTTTTCGAATAACTTAGTTTTGATAAAAGTACGCTTTTCTGGAAAGTATATGTAATAGAACAGAAAAAAACAATTTTTTGATTTTATAACAAGTAGCTAACAATTTTTAATCGTATGTTAGGAGGGCGTAAACCATGACATTACCTTGGGGCGCAGGAATGATACACCCGCCAGTGCCTAAGGACCCTTAATAGGAATTCATAGGATGATCACTTGCTTGCATACGGGGTGTAAATTAGTTTATTGCCCTACACGTGGTCATACGCAGTTTATTTCTGCTTTTTTTGACTCTAAATTTATTAATGGGAGTCAGCGTGGCTGTTCGTTTTGTAGAGCACTGAGTTTCTGACTGGATGGTCGGGGCTAGATTCTTAGTGAGGTTGGGATTTTTCATCACATCTCGACGTGCAGAATGACTCCCAGGCCTACTCAGTCTGCTGTAAAATGAGTACCGGGGTCTATCCCGGGGTCAAACCGGCCAAAGCGAGGTGCTGGACACATCTCCTCCACCTAGTGCCGAGGCATGGTAATTGGGAACTCTACCCTCTGTGTACCCCTTGGGCACCTTCGGCACCTGTTGTGGGATAGTTTGACTTTGACTTCAAATTAATTAATTAATTTTTTTCTGCCTTAGAGCAAAGAACATCTGATGTGACGACCGTTTACCACAAAAAAACTTTTAAAATTTTGCAATTCCTTCATTTTCTGCATTTGTAGGTTTCTCCCGATGTGGTGGATCTGGCAGGGTTACTACGCTGTTGTGGCTTCCGTGTGTTCTGCGCGCAGACGGGACTCAACTTGACATTGGAATCGGAAGGAGCTTGTCGGTGTCCAGACGTCAATAAGGTTTGTCAAATAAACGCATGAATGCTTTTGTCGAGGAAATACGGTTTCTTTACCTTTGAAAGGTACTTGTTTCTCTTTATTACTTGTCCCCTGGCGAAGTTCAGGCCACGAGTTAGGAAGTGGAGATTGGGAAGGAGAGATGTTGGGTTTCCGGGAACTTATGGTACGGAACAGACATTAGGCGAAGAAAACCCCAGGTAAAAACCCTCCCTCTACCGTTCAGCGATATTGTAGAGGCAAAGACTCTACCATTAAAACACCGCTGTCAGGACTTCCAGATGTTTGTACAGAAGAATTTGGAGTAAAATTGAAATTGCCGTTTGTGAGTTGCAAAAGCGGTGAAGGTTAGGAACTGAATGACTTTCATTAGTTTGAATGCCTGTATTTTGATTTTCGCCGGGAGTAAGTGCTCTAGTGCTAATCTTAATCTCGAAATTTTGAGAAATTTACTTATATTTTGGTTTATTGGTAGAATCTGAGTCTGTAGTTTCATTTTTGTCCTTCGCCAGCTTTGTTTTTTTCACTGGTATTTCTCTTTTGTTCAAAAAATAATTATTGAGCTGCATCTAAAAATACATCTTCTAAAACTCAATATTTCCGCCAGTAGTTCACACTCAAAAATGGACGCAGAAGTCGACATAAGTGTTTAGAAATTATACTTTTCCCCCTAGAAGTTAAATCTTTGAAGATTTTAATATAGTGTTCACTTTCTACAGCGATTTTCTACTCTCGGTTAATTCGTTCTCAACGCTCGAAAAACGCATGTGCAGTAAGACATGAACTGGCTCGAGTGGTCTCCGCTGTCGTCCTGCTCATTCATACATCTCGCAGAAACATTTTAGTTGTCTAAATACGCGCTGATCATTCTCATTGCGGAGCTTAAATATCAACATTACATTTATGTAACTATGCATTGGTTATATAAGATTTTGATTTGAGATAATATCTGTAAATTATTTCTAACACATGTTAATTAAGAAGTATAAAATCAAGAGAACCGTATCAATCACAAGTGTTGTAAATTTCCACTTAATAATTTTTTAAGAAAAGCTTTCCGTGCTTCGAGGAGAACTCAAACCTTGCAGGATAGATTGCATTCTTAGAGCGCCAAGAAGTCCTTTTATTACACGTCAGAAAGTGACATGGTCCAAAGTATCCCTACATCACATTGCAAATGGATTTCCGTTCAATAAAACTGTTCCTGATTTCGAGGAATAGTAGATAGCGTGTACATTTTAACCTCTATATCATTCAAACACTTCTGTGACAGGATCACAATCTATATTTCTTGAAATTAATGTCTTTTGTCTGGGAAAGTTAAAATTCTCTGGAAATGATATTTGAACCAGAGGGGAACTTTGACATATTTTATAGGTATAGCATACGTGTTTTTTAGATTTTTCCGCGCATTAAATTTGAGGAATTAAATCTTAGATCTTCTTCTAATATTTTTGTTGAGTACAAAACCAAGCGTAATTAATTTCTGAGAGGTTCAAACTGTGTAATATCTTTGCATTTCATATAGAGTTCCATATCGCCACATTCTTTTGATTGCATAATTCCTGAGCAAATCTTTTTGTAAGGACAACGATCAATTGTGACGTCAACGGCCTGGTGACAACTGCGATTGACCGGGTCTCGAACCAGGAAGCTTCTGCTCTGGCCGCAGGTGTGATACTTGGGAGTAATACGTACGGACCTAGAGTCGAGGCGGGTGGTGCTATGGATAGCACACCTGCGGCCAGAGCTACAGCCCTGGGTTCGAGTACCGGTCCGTGGCAATTTTCACCTGGTTGTTGACGTTGCAAACACTCCGCCACGAGTTGGTACTCGGAAGTTGTGAGTTAAGACGATCAATTGTGGACAGCACTGAATTTTCCTCCGCAGAACGCGAGTAATTCGGAGCAAGCGGACAGCTGCCTCCTACCAGATGTGCCTGCGGCGGTTGCAGAATTGGTGTCCGCAGCAGTCACCTGTGCGATGAATTTGATGGAGCAAGAAACTGTCGCTCGAGATGCTGGGAGTGGAGAAAATCGCGCCACTATGAGCGAGAGACCACAAAGACCACCCGGACCACAAAGATCTCAGAGAACCTCACGATCAGTGGAATCACTCTTCCCAGCTTATTCACAACCCGGAAGTTTGGACTTTGAGATGACTCAGTCCAGGTCAGTGATCTCTTGAACCAGCGTTTGCTACATCTCTNATTTGCTACTTCTCTTAAATTTCGTACTTCACATCTTCTTTTCCTACCATTTATTCGTCTTGGAGTGTCAAGAAAAAGAGCACGAGAACGAAGTTGCGTTCAGCCGCGTGATCAAAGTTCCGAAATCTATTATACTCTTAGAAATTTGATCCACTCGTTCTGAAATTTTCTGTACGATCCCGTCTGTCCTGCCTGATAAGTTAGTGTCATCTCTGGCTGCAGCTGGTTGCAACTTGTCTACCAGAGCACACCGTGCCCTGTTGCCCGGACGTACTTCTATTGATCTCCCTGCAATGGGCTTCAACTAAGTACTCTTAATTTTGTTTTTTGTATTGTCGAGCAGAAGCTATTTTTATGAATGAGAAATTAGAATCGATTGAAATAATGTCACTTGGGGTGCCATGACAAGATACTGTTACCATCCCAATCATACCCAACTTAGTAGCTAGATTTGAAATTCTCCCAATAAAAGTTTTATTCTAATTTACTTCTCTTCTAGTTTCTTAATGACTCGTGACTCGTAATTTATGTCTTTCAGGAGCATTTGAAAATCATCCCATCTTTGCTCTGAATCAGTATGTTAAAGACGTAACTTTTTTTATCAAATCTAAAATTTTTGGTAATTGCATTATCTCTTGTCGTTGTACAGCACAGGGAGGGAAATTAAAAATTTAATAAATTATGAACATAGCCGGAGAGAGTTTAACCGAATTTTCATTCTACTTTTACTTGGAACACAAAAACTAATAGAGAAGGAAAATTGTTGAATGTTCGACTGAGAAATTACTGAATCGTGCAGGTCACTGGAATACTTGAACTGTGAGGCTGTTACAAGGAGCACAGTGCCTAGGTTCCAGGAACTATCTATGCCGGCTATTTCGACGACCTCCTATTCCAAAGAGAAGCTAGTCACAGGCGCACAGGAACCTCAAATGATCATAGCTGGTGAACGCTTACTGGAACGAACCTGTGGGCAGGAGATGCCTCGTCCATCTCTCCTCGAGTCCTCCTCATTAGAGGATTATTCGACATTCAACAAATATTTGAGTGACAAAACCGTGAGTATATATTTCTTCCGTGTACCCTACACGTGGAGAAGATGTGTGTCAACTTTCGGTCAGGTGAGAATGGCTACGAGCCCGGAATAGATCCCGGAACTCCAGCGATGATCGCAGGTGAGTTAACCACTACGCAACCCGTTTGCCTTCCACTACTGTACACGATTTCCACCCAGACCTATAGGTGTACTGTTGAAGAAGGCGAACGTGTAGAGTAGTGCTTAACACCCCTTCGGTGAAAGCAGGAGTCCCGGGATCGATTCCCAGCTAATCGCCATTTTTACCTGACGAAAATTTACTAGATTTGCATTAATAACAGAAAAGTTATTATATAAATTTGTTAGTACTGTTATTATTATTAAACGTAGCTAATTATTAGAAGTGTGCTGTAATGTTAAATCCGCTTCAGTCTTCGGACCCCTGATCGGATTTGATGAGATGGTCCCATGCTTCCTACGGAAGAGTATATTATCTTATTGTCCTCCACTTGGTCTATAGCGGTTTGAAACTACTTTTTGACTTTATTTATTTAATTATTAAATAAGAAAACTCGTAACTCTGAAAATGAAGGCATGTTTCCTGGATACATTAATGATATGGAAATAAATTTATGGCAAATATGGGTTGTAACGTGTGTACATTTTGTCCTTATTAATTCAGTATTGAAAAGAAAAGACTTCTTAATTTTGCCAAATGTAAAGCGCCGGTTATGGTGTTGAAACAATAATGAGAAATTATTCTGAAGTCTGCTCATTAATTCATAAACACTTACATTTGAATTCCCTAGATACGAATGACTTAATTGAATATCACACCTACTGGAGTTCTGCATCGTCAACGACCAGGTGCAAATTGCGACGACCAGCACATCAGCGGCCAGTGTATGAGGTCACCGGTTCGAGTCCGTGTCGGTCATAATTTTCACCTGGCCGTTGACGATGCAAACACTCCTCCACGCGTAAGTTGAGATACCAATCTGTCTTCTGTTCCCATTTCGTTGAATTGTAGTGTGTAGAGGTGTTGTGTGAACCTTGACGTTGTGTTCTCAATATGATCAAAGCAAACTCTGTTTCTTAGGCATATGATGGTGTTGCAGCTCCCTCCAAAATACCGCTTGGAGCCTCACGGACGAACCAGAAATTGTGTTCTGGAGGCACCCAAGAGCCCGTTCGATCCCCATCGATAGCGATCTCTGCCTCACGTTGCGAGCCTCCGGCAGTGCCCTACTCCTGCATTCCGCGACCTCTGCCCCCGCGACGCTTCAAGGGCCCGGTACCTGTGCCTCGGGTTCCGGGTTTACCAACCCCTATGCCCCACCCTGGCGAAGAGACTTCTTGTGGCGAAACCTATCAAGAACACGCCTCATGCTCTGAGAGAACCGCTGCGTTTCCCCAAACGAAATTCCCCCGCCTCAAGATCCCAAGTGACTGGATTATCGAGAGCCACCTTAGACTTTTCCTTCGCACCAAGACGAATACCCGATGTGAACTCTGATTTGCGTACTCCAGCGGAATGTAATCCAAGTCGCTTAAATAATCCCAATGAACGAGAAACGCAGTTTTGATTTTGCACGAATAACTTTGTGACACTGAGCCCTTTGGCAAATATATAGATTCAATAAGTAAACTATTTTGAGTCCATATTAATTTTTAATCATTAGAATCATAGAATTCAACTCTTCTATATGTCATTTTTATAATGTTTGACAACACTAAAGAATCAACGTCGTTTCACTGCTACCCATTGAAATTTTAAATACACAAATTATAAATTCGTTACGTTTTTACCAATATGTGTATATCACAGAAGTACTAAACACAATTTATTGCCAGTAATTATTGGAAATCTAATTTGTGTGTAAAATTTGTGTAAAACAGATTAAGTTTGAAAGAAATATGGAAATAAAACTGAACCGTATGATGTGATCTAAGTTATTATTATTATTATTGTTTTCTTATTTTTTGTTATTCAATTTACACCCGAAGCATCTTGCTTCTCGTCTAAGCAACCCCTGACATACAAACTTCTACAAGGCAACAATGGTGATGAGGGTGAGTATAGTGATTTAGAAGCAATACAGTGGTTTCCCGTTGACTTCCACGAGTATACCACAAGAGGAAGACTCCCACACCTCATTTGGGATTCGAACGAAGATTCTTTGGCTTCAGGGAGGGCAGACCTCCGCGTGGCGTACCTACACCTCATGAGGCCCGTGGCGGGAGTATGTTTTTGAGGCCCCCATACACAAACACTGTTTAGAAACCTACTAGTAAAAGTCCAACGCGGAAAGACTATTTGGGAGAAGGACACAATGAGGTATCTTTGTAAGGATACCTCATTTTTGGCAATTACTTAATTATGAATGGAGGAAATGGGACAATTAAAAAGTCATATTTGAGAAATAATCTCCAGGATAGCGATTCTCACTTCCAGGGTAGCTGTTTCTCCGGTAGAAAAGTCCGCCCGGAAATGTTGTCCCCTCATTCGCTGTGTGACCACCTCCATCCGACCTGAATCCTATGGGCAATGGGAACTGATAGCCGTCTCCACAGGCGGCGTGCTCTACCTGATCACCCGCTCCCGCTTACACCATGCACGACAGACATTAACTAAAGGTTCAACCAATCAAGGTCCAGGAAAGTCAATTTTGGAGGGTTATTAATATTTTTCTGCAGCAAGGTGAAATTTAATTATGCATTATGTTCGCGAATAAAATGTTTCAATACTCAGTAACTTCAGCCTTAAACGTAACTTTTGGATGCATTATTTCGTAGTAACAATGCTATTAAGTCACGTATTAATTTGAAAAATAATAAAACTTACTCTTTTATAAAAATGTACAGTTTAGCCATAGTTTATAAATTGACAATCGTCTCATTGTGAACAAATCAAGACGTGGGAGCAAAAAAATTCAAATATCTTTCGTCTGGACGTAAAACTTTTGACAAACTAACCCCCGATTAGAACTGTTTAGGAAACCAAATTCGCACATTTTCACATGCCAGAAAACGTCTGTGTCATTTTCACATTAATAATCTAAAATCAATTTTAGACAAATACTGCTCAGCATTCCGAATACTAATCGATGTTGATGTAAAACCTCACCCTTCGCGCTGCGTGTGTTTGCAGATCCTTCCCATTCACTGTACAGTATTTAGTACTTGGGGCCACTCTAGAGCATCCAAACTAGAGTACAAGAAAGAATACTTCGAATTATAGGTAAATATCTCCATAGAAATGCAAGTAAACTTTTGTTAGAGGATTGAATAACCTAGCTGTTTTTATTTATATTTTTGAATACTGTTTCTGAGGAAAGACGTTCTAAAGTGCCACAATTCCTTTCTAACAAACTCTTGTTAGCTAATCTCAAAATGAGACGCACATCCTGTCCTAGCATTTCAGGGCCGCGCCGACCAGGAATCGATCTGTGTAATTCCCCTCTAAAAGTTGCAAAACATATTACTAGGTTGTTTCTCTTCAAGTCCTCTGTAAGAATTGACATTGCCAAAGAATTCAACGGTTAACAAGGAATTCAGTAAACTTTGCTACGCATTTCTACGGAAGGTGAGTTTGGATAATAGATTAAAATTAAAAATCGAAGCATAAGTTTGATAGCTTTGTATCATACACTAGCTGAGTCGACAGACGTTGTCCTGTTCAATAAATTGTTTGTGATCGTTTTGTGAATTTGTGAAAAGCAGTTTTAAATTTGTAAACAAAATAAAAACGAGAAAGAATGTATTTCTGAGTGATTATTGTATCCATTAACGATTGTGGCCTTGGATATTCAATTTGAGGAGTACATTCAGAACTACAAGTAATAATTATATATTTTTTTAATTTTTTCAACTTTTCATTGTAATTGTCCCGAATATTTTTTCCTGAAAAGTTTTCGAGAACCATAAGGAAACAAACGCACATCCATCGTCCGAACGTGAGTTATGGTCTTGAGTCATGGAAAAATGCTATAGAAAGATGCACTTTCAGTATTTTCCAATTTTCCGGTCAACTTTTTATATTTTTCTTTTCCTAATGACCTTAATGTGACTATTTCAAACATGAAAAAGAGTCATCGGTCCAACCGTTCTCAAGTGATGCGTTTACCGACCAACAGCATTTAATTTTTGTTCATGTAGATAATAGTAATATTTTCATTCCGGGAGGGACTCTGGAGACAGACGACGCAAACGTAGCTCCCCGAATAGTTAGTTATTCAGTTGAAATCATGCGAATGTATTACTCTCCGAATTCTACAAATAAGGATTTATGTCAATTCCGCAAGCGATAAGAAAGTGGCAACAAAGGGAAGGCGTTTGCAAGACAAGAGCAGAGAAACTTCTGTTGGCCGAGATTGCTTTCCGTGTGCCCTTCGACCTCGGAGCGAGCACTTCCTTTCTTCGTGTTCAACATTTGGACATCAATCTATTTCATTTTATGGAGTGAATGTATTCAAAGTTAAAAATAGTCAAAAAGTGGAACATTTGATCCTTCGCGAGTCAAATGTCACATTGTGTGCATTTCACTTTTCTCCGGAATCAATCTATGTCAACTGAAACTATAGAATTATT
>NNCF01126953.1:38468-70010 GCA_002313205.1 Laupala kohalensis
TTTTTTTTTGACATTTCTCTAAGATTCATTAAGTTTGTATAGTTCTTCCCAATCAAGGAACTAGTTTCATATGCTGTTCACTTAGTTTAATACTAATCAGCCATCAATTTAAATCATGCTATTTTTCGAGTCCATAATATTTTCTGTTAAATTTAATATTTATCTCCCCCCTCCCCGTGTGCTTTAATTTTGATTTTATAATAGTCTTGACATTTTATGCGAGGAATAATTTTTACCTAAAATGAAAACCTAAATATTGCTGGAACATAAATGAATATTATTTATAATTCTGTAGAAACTAATACTGTTTTAAATACAGTGAATTAATGAATTCAAATGTTAATTGTATTTTTAGTAAACTGTGAAAATTTTGTAGTAAAAGAGTGATTTTTAAAGAAAATGAGCCCATGGTTTCCGTCGTGTCTCAAACCATCTCATTTGTGTAGCTTCTTTGCCAAGTTTGAAATGTGCGAATGAGTCTTACGTTGAATTCTTATTCTTATTGATTACTTTTCAGAAGTTGCCTTCGCGTATTATTTGCTCTTTGTCTATTTTGCGTATTAGAAAAAAAAATTAAATTTCGCAGTTTTCTCCAGAGCGTAACTTTTTGTTAATGTAAAACATTATGTTCTTCAAATACTGTCTTTTAAATTTCTTCTTCAATTGAAACTTACTAAAAGAGAACATATTTATCAGATTATTCATTTAGCAGTGAGAAATAAATGAACCTTTTTGTTTTGCCAAGGTAACAAATTCATTAGTTTCAGAATATGTTTTCAATAGCATGGCCATCATCATCAGTAAATCTCTGTAGTAAAGAAGGGTGAAAATGATAATATGAAAATTGAATTAAATTAAAATTTTCACAATAAGAAATTATTCTACCGGAAGTTTACATGAATTAAAATATATAGCATAAGAAAGAAAGAAAAGAATAAAGAAATAGTTCTGTAAGAAAGCCAGAGTGAGTTTATCTCTAGCAAAAATTTCCGACCATCAGGTAAGCAGGTAAACTTTCTCAGGTTTCCTTACAGCTTTATTTCCCCTTTAGAAAATCTTTTATTTCAAATTCATATTGTTTTTTAATTTCTTCTTATCCATGTGCGAGTATTAATATTCCTCCATTACATTTTTTTCTAAATTTTTTTTATATTCCCCATGGTCATATTCAGTTTGTACTGCTTTTATTGACAAAAAATGATTATTATTTTATAATTCATGTAATCCTCTTCTAGAATAACTTTTTATCATGTCAATTTTTGTTTATTTATATTTATAATAATTATTATTACTTTCCCTTCTATGTCTTGAAATATGGATTTGATGTAAACCATTTTTCATTATTTTATATTAGAGAGATTTACTGATGTTGATGGCCATACCATTGAAAAAATGTTCTGAGACTAATAGATGTGTTACCAGTGTGAAAAAGAAGAAGAAATTTCACCCATTTTATGATAACAATACCTTACCTTCTTCATGTAATGAGAAATAATTTAATATTGATTTCACTATCCTTGTAATAAATAAGGAAAAAAGGAATAAAATAAATATTACATCAAATGGACACATTTGGTGACATTCAGTTCTAATCATTCCACTTCAGATTATCTCTGTGAGAATGAAGAACAATAAAAGTTTTTGATGAAGAAGTGAGTTCCTTTTAAATTATGGATCACAAATCGTGTTGCAGAACTAAAAATTGTGGAACTTATGTTCATGCATAAATGTCATGTTGTTTTAGCTTAAATGTAAATGTCTGTTTTAAATAAATATTTGATAAGGAAGTCCATACACAGAACAGAACANAACAGAACAAAACAGATAATCACTTCATGATTGTTCATAAAGTATAAAGGTTTGTTTACATTGCAATAAAGCTTTTTTCATGCTCTTTGACGGATAATTTTTGTTTGATCTGCTAATAGTATTAGTTTTTGTTACAGGAATATATCTTGACACCCAAGATTGCAAAAGGTGCAAAGACTCTTGGAGAAGGTATAGAGAAATTGTCTATTTAATGAAGTAGCTTAATTTAATATTAATAACGTTAAATAAGTTTTATTTTGTACATATTTCTTCCATATTCCCTACACATGAAGAACATATGTGACAACATTTGGTCAGGTGAAAATGGCAATGAGACCAGAATTGAACCCGAGATAACACCCCTGTGATCAAAGCGGGAGTTTCGGGTTCGATTCCCAGCTTGTCGCCATTTTCCCCTGACCGAAAGTTGTCAAGTTTTATTTTGATTGTCTCCTAATACAATACTTTCTTTTTTGGTGAAGAGAGAGGAAAATTCATGATTTGAGAAACTTATTGGAGGAGAGCGAAGAAAGCTATTCCGTATTGTCCATGGAAAATGAGTACTTGAAGGAGATGTGTACTAAGTAAGATCCAAATTGCTTCTGTTTTTTTACAATATAGTTTTTTGTTTCTGAAATCTTCCACTTATGTGTTTAGTAAAAGGATATATGCAAGAAATTTAGAGAAAAGACTTCTGCAATTGGAAGAGAGTGAGCAGAGTCTAAACGATCAGTACACATCACTGCGTGATAAGAAAACAAAAACAATTTATGAGCTTTCAAAACTCAAACAATTACTGGCTGTGACTAAGTCTGAGGTATGATTTATGTATAAATAATCCTTTGAACTATAGGTAATATTCCTTTTATACTATTTTTACCATTCACTAGCACAAGAACTTCTAGTTGGTTGGGTTAGACATCTTGATTGTAATACTTTATCAGTAGTCAAGGGAAACTAAAGGACATTTGTACTAAAAAATTAATTTTGTCTGAAATTCAAAGTTCAAATTTTGGATATATTGTGTTGTACTGTTATCACAATATTTGTTGTTGACAAATACTGTGTTCTCATCCATATTTCCTCAGTGTGTGTGAAGCTTGTATGCTCTAAGGATGAATGTTATTTAATATTATCTTTTTTAATTAAGTTTCTCAAATTAGTTTCTCTGAGATTTTAGATATTATACCTATAATTTATTTTCACCTATTTTGTAGTTTCTAATGTTTTATGTTGTAAAATTGAATGATTTTTATTGTCAGAATGAAACTTTAGCTGCGCAAAATGCTCAAATACAACATGAGTTGGCAATGAAGTCAACTGATGCAAAACTTTTCAAAGAAATGAAGCTGTATCTTGAGCAGAAGCAGTTGGAGCTCTACTCTAGTAATTTAGCTCTTAAGGAAATGGAAATAGAAAAAGATCAATACGTACAGCACTTTGAAGTAAGTGAGAGATTATTTTGGCACATTTCTTTCTGGACATTTTGTAAGAGTGATTATGTCAGGAGAATGATTGAGCTTAGAGTGAAATTGTTACATGTCACAAGACTGGAGAAAAGTTTTAACATTCTATATTGCAATTCTGATATTTTTTTAATTAAACAAATTATTTAAACTCTGTCATGACAATACAAGGGAATGGCATGATATTTTATGACTTGCATCCCTCTGCATGGCATGTCTTCAGTTTCATCTCTTCAGTTGAATAATTATAAAGAATGATTTAAGTGAATAATGTTCTTTGCATTTAAGCTATCTTTTAACTTGAGACCCTCCTCAACCACAAGAATGTGATATTCAGTAACTTTATTTACTTGTCTCTCATGTAAGATTGGTTTGTATTGATATAAAAAAACTAATCTTCCTGATCTTATGTAAACCAGTGACAACCATCTACCAGTGGTGTCATTATTAGTTTATGGCAGTTTATTTTATGTTCTTTTAAGTTTTCAAAGAGTTGGGTATGACATTAGTTTATGGCAGTTTATTTTGTGTTCTTTTAAGTTTTCAAAGAGTTGGGTATGACATTAACTCCTAACGTTCAAGGCAACCACTCGGGTATTAATTACTTCATTTGACCAGTAAAAAAGTTTTAAAAAATTGTAGTATATGTGAATGGGAAATATGGCGTACTATAGAAGCCGATCTTTGTGGAGTCATAGGTGTAGGAGTTGGGTTGTAGGCTATTGTTAATAGATGGGCCTGTTAGCTGGGTTGACCAACAACTTGATCCACGTGGAGGGGTGAGTAGGAGTAGTCGGTACTAGTTAGATTTAGTGATACTAGGAGCAGTAGGAGATGGATAGGAGGAGGGGAGTTTACATTTCTGTAGTCACTGCTATATTAACTGGGACATTAATGAGAAAAGCTACAATTTTTATTTTCATCCACACTGGCAATTCAACCTGGGATAACTTTGTGATGAGCAAGAATGCTACCACCTGAGACACCAGAGGGTTCAATTTGACCATTGGGAGATTAATAATCTACTTAATAGGAATGGGAAAGCAGGGAATGAATTAAGCTTTCACACACCCAAGATCTGCACTTAACTTAATTTTTAGGTATAAAAAATAAGCATTTTCTTTAAAGCTCCTCATCTTCATTATCCTTTTTTGTTCTTAATTCATTCATTACAAGTGGCCAAAGGGGTAGTGGAGCAAGAGTGCATGGGAGCCATACATATGTGCATTGCTTTTGTCATGGGAGTTACTCTTTTGTACAAGAGACCCTACCAATGTATGGAACAAGGGCCCTTCGCGATTGTGAAGATTATTTATGATTGAGAAGAGCCAAAATGAACAGGCTATAAACAATATAGATTATTGTTCTTGAAAATGATCCAATCTCCTGAATTGGGATTAATTCCACTTTGATTCTTTTGCATTTATAATTACTGGAAGACTCCCAGTCCACTTCTTCAGATAAGGAAGATATCTATTCGATACAAAACCCACCTATCTTTTCCCATTCTGTCTCTTCTGATCTTGGACCCACCCAAATTTGACCCTCCATCTGTGGATGAGACTTCCTAAAGCATTGGAGTAGTTCCATCTACTGAATATATTCTTGATAATTGCAAGCTTATTTCAATCTACAGCTTTCAGTTTTAATTTTTATCACTTATCTCCAGTAAAATTAATTCATGTCTGATTAGTTTTTCTTTCTGTTTGGTTGTAGGACCTTAAAGCTAAGTTGAATGAAAAAGAAGAGCAATGTTCAGAGCTTATAACCAATTTCCAGAGTATGGTAAGATAGTAATTCTTAATATTGTTTTCTGCATTGTTCCTTAATGGTAAATGTAGTATTTAATTTCCTTTTTAGGTAATTATGTCTTTTCCATCCAAGTTCTCTAATTAAAATAAATTACACTTTTTGTGTTTGTTTTTGGAAGTAATATTATTTTAATGCCCAGCAGTTTTCTTATGAGATTGCTGTTTAAAATATCTTTTCATTGTTGGCCAAATGTATGATGTAGTATTTGTTTTTATACCAATATGAACTTAAAGTGTTACTTTTCATTTAATATTATTCATTTTAGAACAAGGAGCTACTTGATTCCTCAGACAATTTGGACTCGAGCAATACAGTTTCATCATCTGTACTTGGTGAAGAATATTCACTCAAAAGAGAACTTGATGATTGTGTAAGTAATTTCTCTATAATACATTGTTTCACTTTAAAATATTATTAAGAGGAAATAAGATGAGAGTGTGCAACAGTTGAAAGATGATATCTTTAATTTAGTGTTGAATGGGGTAATTGTTACATCTTGGTTTTGGATGATAAAGCGAGACGTTGTGGTATCATGAGACAAGGAAAGAACATTTATTGTGGGTATATAAACCTGAAATACCAAGAAAAACTATGCAATTAGCATAAATAAATAAAATGTATCATTTTTTGTTCATAATTATATTATATATACACACATAAGTGTACTTCTTATTCTTATATTTTGGTTACATAATAAATTTTAATATCTAAGGTAGTGTCCACACTCGTTTATTTCACATCCGGCATCCAGGAATCTGATTAATTTCAGCATAATCTCTGTTATTGGCTGTGACTTCTAATACACAAAAAAGACCCAACCTAAGCTCTTTGTTTGTTGCATTATGAAACTTCTTGAAGAAAAAATTCTTTTATACTAAGCTCTTTGCAATGCTTACTTCTGAATTTGTTGTTTCCACCCCTGACATACATTATCATTTAAGTGGTGCATTTTACATGATATTCTTATCTGGAAAAAAAAAGAAAAAGAAAGTATTTTCTTATGTCTGCATCTCTTTTTGGGTGTAGTAAGTACACAGTACTTCCAAAATTAGAAGTAGTTACCTTATTCATGACCTTATACCTCATTTGTTACCTGGTAAATTAATGTTATGTTCAATAATATATTGCATGGTTAGAAACAGAATTTTAGTTTTGGAGCTTTAATTGTAAGCTTATAGTGTTTACATATAGTTGACGGTATTACCCACAAACATCAACTACAAGGCACTTTTTTTAATCGTAGTATTTGTAAATGGGAAACATAGTGTGCTATTTAAGCTTATCTACATGGAACGATAGGAGATAGGAGGTGGGTGGAATTTCTATTGTTAGTAGCTGAGCCGGTTAGCTGGGTTTACCAACAACTTGGCCCATGAGGAGGGGTTAGTAGGAAAAGTTATTAATGGTTAGATATTGATATTAGGAGCAGTAGGAGGCGGATAGAGTATTAGCTTTTAATTAGTCATAGAGATGTATATGACCTAGGACAGTAATGTGAAAAGCTACAAAACACTCTTGCCCTCTTCTTTCTAGCAATGTAAAGCAAACCACTCAGGATGTTGTCTAAAACCGTATTTGGNAATTTGGAGAAAAAACATTTTTTTAAAATTGTGGTATGTGTAAATGGGAAATACAGTGTGCTATTGAAACTTATCTACATGGAGTGATGGGAGGTAGGAGTTGGAAGGTAGGGGCAATTGTTTGTAGATGGGTCGGTTAGCTAGGTTGATGAACAACTTGGCCCACGTGTAGTGATTAGTAGGAGTAGTTGGTAATAGTTATTATTATTATTATTATTATTATTATTATTATTATTATTATTATTATTCTTGTTATTGTTGTTATTGTTGTTATTGTTGTTATTGTTGTTATTGTTGTTATTATTGTTATTATTGTTATTATTGTTATTATTGTTATTATTGTTATTATTGTTATTATTGTTATTGTTGTTATTGTTATTATTGTTATTATTGTTATTATTGTTATTATTGTTATTATTGTTATTATTGTTATTATTGTTATTATTGTTATTATTGTTGTTATTATTATTATTATTATTATTATTATTATTATTATTATTATTATTATTATTATTATAATAACCTTATATTAATTTTGATACATTTAACCATATTTATTTAACTTAGGCTAACTAGAAATAAACATAAAATAAAATTATTTTCTACTATTACAGAATATTAATATTTATTTAGGCTAGGGTTATTAGATATCTATGGTAGGAATTCTATTATTTTACTTTTATTTTATTAATTTATGTCGAGGTCTATATTTATGGTAAAACAATGTAATTTGATGTTGTTAGATCGTTTCCTGCATCATAGGTCACCTTCTGCATCTTTGTTCTAATGATTACTTGCAACAGATTGTATGTCGTACATTAGTTATTGCCATTGAGGAATTCTTGTACACTGTAGTAGAGTTTATGTTGTAAGAATAGTTTGAGTTTTGTTTTGAATGGGTTCAGTGTATTGATGTTTTTTAGGTTAAGTGGTAACACATTATATAGCTGTATACCTGCATTATAAGTGCTATTTTGGCTAAGAGTGGATGTTATCTGTGGTAGATGGATATTTCTGGCCTGTCTAGTGTTGTGAACATGAACAGTGGAATTAAGTCTATAGAGTGGTCCTTTGTCTAGTAGATCCTTTTATACAAAGTACAAAGTTTCAACATTTCAAATAGTGGTTTACATGTAGAAAGTGTGTTGGTAATTGTTTACATGTAGTGTTGGTAATTGTTTGTATTATTCTCTTCTGTAAACAAAAAGTTTGTTTTGTTTCTGGTGCTTTTCCCCAAAATATTATACCATATTTTAACTGTTAGAACTCTGATGGCATAGTTTATTGTGCTGAGTTTCATATTCAGTGTTTCTAGGTGACAGTTCCAGTTCATGTTATCTTGTATAGTAAGTCCCAGAAACTGTGTTGTTTGTTTAAAGTTGAGGTGGTTACCATTAAATTCGATGTTAGGTGTGTGCTGTTTAGATGAATAAGGATTATGGAAGTTTTGTCAGTGTTTATAATGAGTTTTTTTTTGTAGGAACCATGGGATTAGGGTGGCGATAGTGGATTTGGTAGTGTTAAGTAAGTTAGCAAAAGTTTTATGATAGCAGTTTTAAAAATTTGTGGGAAGGTACCTGGGGTTCAGGAGTTGTTGTACAAGTGAGTAAGTGGTTTGATTATGTACATTGCTATTTTTTAAATGACTGTGTCTGGTATATCATCAATTCCGGAGGATGTTTTGTTTTTCATTTGAATAATTATCTGAAGGACTTCTTCCTCATTCATTTCCCTTATATGCATTGTTAATGTTACATGAATATCATTTGGTAGTGGTAGCGCTTGTAGTGTGGTTGTGTTTTGCTTATTTTGTAGTCGGTTGGCTATGTCTGTGAAATGCTGGTTGAGTGTATTAGCAATTTCAATGTGGTCAACTCTTTTGTCTTGTATCAATTCTGTGTGTTGTTGTTTATTGGTGACTTGCATAGAGGTTTTCTTAACAATATTCACATAGCTTTCATTATGTTGGTAGATTTCTCTATGTATTTGTCATTCGTCATCTGTTTGGCTTTAATTATTATTTCCTTATGTACTACTGTGTATTGTTTATAATATGTTTTGAGTTGAATGGGTCGATGGTTGTTTAGTTAACATATGGAGTCTTCTCTTCTGTTCACATGATGTTTTGATTCCTTTAGTCAGCGAATGTTTTTTACTTTGTAGTATTTGTGTTTGCTGCTTATATGGATGGGATATGTCAAAATAACTTAATAACTGGTAGAAGAATTTGTTGTACTTGCTATCTTCGTTAGGTTTCATAAACCGGAGTCCATGTTTCATTATTTAGAAGTTTTAGAATTGTATTTAAATTTGTGGTGTTCAATATTCTTCTGTTAGTTATGATGGGGGGATTATAGGAGTTCGTATCAGTTGTGAGAGGATCTGTGCGTTATGGCCACTTAGTCCCGTATCATATGTAGAGGCAAGATAAATGTGTTTGCTCCTATCAATTAGTATTTGGTCAATTATTGATTGAGTGCTATTTGTTATTGTTGTGCGATCATTAATTATGGTTTCCAAATTAAATGATTTCATTAGGTGGATGAACTTTTCTCATTCACGTTCAATGATGTTGTTTGTTTGTAAAAAGTCAATGTTCAGATCTCCGCAAATAATGATAAAATGGTTCTTGAGTTTTGTCAGTTTGTTTAGAACTGTTTCTAGGTTTTTCCTGAAGGTTTCAAGATTTCCATCAGGTGCTCTGTAAATATTTACAATAATTATCTTTATAGCTAGGATTTCAACTATAGTACATTCAATGTCTGAGTTCTTATATAAGTAGTTAAAATCTGTGTTTTGTCTGGATTCTATAATAAGTTTGAGATAAATACAAGTACCTCCATAAGCGTGATGCTTAGTTTTGTAATGTTTATCTATTTTACGGCAAGTAAATCCTGCTAGATAGTACCCTGGCAGTGATGTGATGTTAATTTGATTGTCTGATAGCCAATGTTCAGTGAAACATAGTACAGATATACGCTTTAATGTTGTATCTAACTGTATGATCGTATGTTTTGGTGTAGAATAGATAGTGTTTTGTTGCTTGTCAAGTCAGGTGCAGAAGTTAGGGAATGTTACAGGTTCATGGGTTTGTTGGGTTTGGGGGCACTGCGTAGGTTATAGGAAGTGATGCGAGAAGCAGGTGTACTGAGTCGGGGTTTGGGTGATGTGGATTGGCAGGACACCACAGAGGCATAGGAGGGTGTGATGGGGCGAGGGNAGGAGAAAATACCCCCGAATTCTTTTCTTCGCTGATAACAGGAGGATCACGCTTAGTTGAGTATCACTCAAATCCAAATACTTCACTTTATTTGAGAAACTATGCAAACCTTGTCGCGTGGCGCTATGGACAGTACTAGTTCCTTCGTAATATGAAACCCTGTCTGTACAGTGCTTTGAAATTATCTCAATTTAAATGAAGATTTATTAATTTATCTTCTCTTCAACAGTTGGGTGGTTATACACTTGTGCAAGAAAATGTTTCACTTCAGACATCTTTTCTTCTCATTGACAAGTCAACACAAACTGCGGAATGTCTTTGTTCCCAATTTGAACGGTCAGGTGAGAACCGTGCGAGATAACTCGTCCATTTTAATTGATCGTGGTTTTAAATTTTCGTTTTAATTTTTTCTTTCTTCGAAAATACAGGAGAAGGCGGCCACCAACAGACCTTTTTCTTGACAACTTTACACGCAAGTTCAGTAACTGAAATGAACGTGAGTAACATTGACAAATCTACCCAAACTGAAGAACTGCCTGATACTCAGCGTAAGGTAAGCTAAGCTACTACGAATTTTTTTCAATTTATTTTTGCCTCTCTTTCAACAAATGTACAATAACAGTAGTACAAACACGATACTGAATATGAAACTTGAAATGTTCTCGAGCCTTCCCCGCCTCTATAGTCAACCAATACCGGCTCGTGTATATCTGCTCTTGTTGTGCGCACTAGTGTGTGCATCTTCAGAAATTTTATATAATTTTTTCTATTACCGTTGGGAAGTCTCACGTATCCCTTCTAGTTTACAGACATATTCTTCATAAATCTTGTATTTCCTTTCAGTATTTATCAAATTCTTCTTGTCATTACTTCAAATTGTTATGACTGTCGTTCTCAGGTACCTCCACCCGGAGCGGCCTCCTTTAAAAATCTTATAAACTAATAAATTTGATAATAGATGTTATCTGAAACATTTTTAAAAACGAATATATATAGTAGTTGAACTTATTAATAAAAAATTCAAATTTCAATTCTTCGTAATACATTGTAGCGTTCAGGATATTCACTAGTATGGATGCCGATACGTTTGTACATGGGAGCCTCCGAAATCTTGTGTGTATTGTATTCCGCGGCAAACACAAGTTAAAAAAATAAAACTCCTCGGATCTCATGAGGTGTAGGTTCGCCACTGCTCTCGATATTAATATGTTGCTTTCTTAAAACTTGGTTAATCTTTGAAGTTGTATGTATTGTATGTATTCTACGTAAAGTATTTCTAATATTTGGGTGGAACCCTACAACCTAAAGACTTATTTGTTTTCACTCGAGCGTCAACAATCGCATTTGTCCTGAATAGAATCTGGTTTTCATAATGAATGAAACAATAATGTATATATGCATGTAATGTGTGTATGTATGTGAGAGATTAGCCCCGCTTTGCTTCTACATCTCCTTCCACAGGGCGGTGCATATCAGTGGATCGTCTGTTGCAGGTTGTTGCTGTGGTGGTGGTGGTGGTGGTGGCTGAGTGGGTGGTTGCGGTGTTCGAGCTGGAGATGGCTGTTTTCCTATTTTAGTAGGCTGTATGGTAGATGTAACCAGGTTAGGATGTTTATGCCTCATGTAGCTGGTGTATGCCGACCTTGTGGAGAAGCGGTTGGTACACGCTGCACTGTTTAAGTTCTGATTAGCGGATGTTTGTGCCAATAGCCCTGGGTCTTCCTTGTGTTTTTGTGATAGGTGGGAGTTCACATATTGCTGGCCAGTTCTTCCTTCTCTTTGGAAATCGCAGAGTGGGCACTTCCATATGTACTGTTCTTCATCCTGTGTGCCTCGCGGTTCATTTTATCTCTTCTCGTGTTAGAAGTCTGCGATGTGCATCTTCTATGGCTGTACAAATGTCTTCTCCATCCTCGTTTCTCGGTTATTTTCCTTCATTGATCTGTAGCGATGTTGGCTTCTTTTAAATCTTCTTTGACCAGATCCGTCCACCTTGCACAGGTTTTCTTTTCAGTTCTCCGAATGCAACTTGTTGGGCTGTGCGATTTAGGTCCATTCGACTAAGATGCCCGGCGCACCTTATTCTTTTTTGGCGGAGAATGTTGGTGATGGTCATCATTTTTGTGCGCTTTAGTACCTCTTCATTCGGTACCTTCTCTTGCCACTTAATTTTGCAGATGCTCCTAAGCGATTTCAAGTGAAAGGCATTTAGGGATTTAAGGTCTTTTGCGAAGATAATCAAAGTTTCTGCAGCGTAGTGAAGTGTAGCTAGCACAACGGCTCTGTAAATTTGTAATTTGAAGTTTACACTTATTTCATGCGGTTTCCAGACTCTTCGAGACAGGTGTCTAAATGCTACGCTAGCTGCATTGATTTGGTGGTTAATTTCGCTTTCTATTCGTCCTTTTTTTTGAATATTGCTGCCGAGATATTTGAATGTGTCAACTTCTTTAAGCATCTGTCCATTGACGGATATTTAGGAGGCCGTACAGTTTATGAACATGAGTTCTGTTTTCGATTCATTGACCTTCAGTCCGAACCTTTTGGATTCGCTTGCAAAGAGATCGACCAGCTCTTGGAGTTGTGCCGAGTTCCCCGGAAACAGAGCGCAGTCATCCGCGAACATTAGGTCCATGCACTTGGTGACTTTTGTTTTAGATTTTAGGTAATGTCTGTTCAGCATGGTTGTGTCAGTTCGAAATTTCATGTCTATACCACCTATGCCTTTTTTCCTTACGTTTTGTGTGATGGCCTGCATATATAGTACAAAGAGGAGGGGCGCCAGAACACAGCCTTGCCTTACTCCGGTCTCTATTTCGAATGGAGGTGATTCCATGTTTTCTATCCTGACTGTGTATGAAATTTGTTCATCGTACGATCTGAGGATTTTCAGCATGTTAGGTGGGGACTTTGGTAGTATCTTTTCTAGGACATTGAAGAGCATATGGTGATCAACTGAGTCAAAGAAGGCTATGCAGAGCGCTGTGTTCTGCTCCAAGGATATTTCTATCATTTGCCTTGCTGTAAATATCATGTCTATTGTCGATTTTTGTCCGCGAAATCCACATTGCGTGTCGCCAAGCAGGCTGTTGATATAAGGGTATAGCCGGTTGTAAATTACTTTCGCCAGTATTTTGCTTGAGACTGATAGCAGTGATATGCCTCTGTAGTTGTCGAATTTGTTTTTGCTCCCATTTTTATGTATTGGTACAATTAATGCGTTTCTCCAATCAGATGGTATTTTTCCCTCTCTCCATATTTGTTCAAATAGATGTTTTAGCATATCTAGAGTGTAGTCACCACCTGCCTTCAGCATTTCCGCCGTGATGTCATCCAGGACTTTTCTTGTATCTCATTTGGTTAATGGCTTTCTGTATTTCCGCTTTGCTAGGAGGTTCATCTGTTGGAGATCCTCTCCGGTGTAAGTGACGTCAATCGCACTTTGATCGGCCTCACAATGCTGATTATACAGGTTTTTGAAATATTCATTCGACTTGTCTAGACGAGCATCAATAGTTTCTATTCTTTTTCCGTCATCATCGATAAGAACATTTCAAGGTTTCTTCACAGGTCCTACGAGAGTTTTTATAGAATTGTATAGGCTGAAGGAATCGCCATTATCTATAAAAATTTGTATTTCTTTTGCTCCATCACTCCACCATTGATCTGAGTTTTCTTACTTGTCTTTGACATTATTTTCTTGTCGATTTGTAGGTGTTTTCATTTTGTCTTGTGGGTTTGTGAGGTACTTCTTGTAAGATTGTTCCTTTTTCTGTAATAGCTCGGTTATTTGCGTATCGGATTCATCAAACCAATCGCGGTTATTTTCTTTGGCTTTTTCCACGGACTGTTTTGCAGCGTTAATAATTGATGTACGGTTGTGCTTCCAATAATCCTATAAATAACGAAATATCGTCTGCAAGCAAATGTTGCGAGGACCAGAATCATCGGACACGATGCACAACTGAGTCATGTATGCATGTAATTTATGTATGTGTGGAATGTATGTACGAAATGTATGTATGGAATGTATGTATGGAACGGGTTTCTCCGAAGGAGTATTACTGAAGAAGCATTAGTGTCATTGACGTGTTTCATTTTGGGACATATCTCATTGCTTTTTAAACATTACTCGAAATAGAATGATTTAAATTTCCCGCTTGTGCTGAAATGCTTTGGCGCAACTACGATACCCTCGAGTGGTGTTCTTGAAGCCCCCTCCTGAAGGACACACTGTTCCTTACACTAGCGAAGGAGCGCGCCAACATTTGTGCTGTCAATATTCTCTTAAATTCAAAACTAATTTTCTTTCAACAACACAACACATTTTGAATTTCATTTATTTAGAGTAGCAATTTCTACTTACTTAGGACTTGTGTAATTTAATTTTATCTAGTAACGATAAAAAATAATTCCTAATTATTCCAACAAAATTGCGTTAAAGATCGTAGAAATACCAAGAAATAATATTTGATTATGAATTGTTGTGGAGATATTTTGTCATTTTTGGGGGAAGAAACATGTAAGTCGAACTTTGACGCTAAATTTGGTCTGCTGCGTACGGATAGTTCTGTTTGCCATCGTGGGAGGAGCATCTCAAATATCTCTTGTATCCATTTATCCACAATTTTCGAGCTTTGGTGAACAAATCGGTAAGGCAAACAAAAGACGCTTTTCCGTGTTTTTTTCTATCATGATATTTATTNTCGGTAAGGCAAACAAAAGACGCTTTTCCGTGTTTTTTTCTATCATGATATTTATTATCAGTGTGGCTCAGAGAGTAAAGCTGAAATGCTGACTGGATGGCTGGGGTTCGATCCCCGCTAAGGTGGGAATTTTTCATCACACCTCAACATCCAGACTGACTCTCAGGCCTACTCAACCTGCGGAAAAATGAGTACCAAATTTTATCCTGGGGTTAAACCTGGGATTGTATGGTTTAATTTTCTGCGAAGCATGTCGGTGACAAAAAACAGAAAAATATTATATTTTTCGTACCTGGTGTTAATTTCTTGAATTTTTCATTATTTGGAAAAATGTACTTTAAAATACAGCGCTCATTAGAGCATATTCTTCACATAATCTACAAAGGCTTCTTACTTACCGAGTCGAATTATGTATATTTTTATGTATTCTTTTCCATCTACCACAGAGCATTGCTTACTTGCAGATTAATAAATTATTATTATTTACGAGTATATTTCACCGCTAAATTTGTTTGGAAAATAAGTTAATGAATACGCGCTCATACTTAATTACGTCTCTACTGTTTCCTCTTAATACACCCAAAGTACTGTGCGCGTCAACAATGCAGGATTAGGTGTCATAAAACTGACAATGCATAAAATATCACTAGTATTGTTCAATTAAAAAACTAATGAATTCTTTTAATATCCGCTTTTGTAGCATCATTGGCTGATTTTGGAAATAGAACCGATCTCAGAAATTGCTCTCTTTAAAAATTTATTTTTCGGGTTAACAGCATTTTCTTAGTGACCGTAGATAAATGCATGTTCAATAATAAGACAAATTAGATCTAATTACATGTTTTTTATTGAACAATAATTGATTGGATCTATGCCATGCTTCATTAGTCCCAAAGGGGGCCTCACGCTGAGTTTGCGAACAAGCTTGGTGGTTGAAGTATCTCCCTCTCTCGTTCTGCCCCAAGTTCTTGTTGAAACATTTTTGTAGTATTTAGTTGTACATTTGAGCAGTATTTCAAGTAGTTTTTTACAGTGCTTGTAGCGAAGGAAAATGAATGAGGGAGGAGTATAAAGGCCACGTGAAAGTCGAAGATCCGATGCCAGTATTGCGAGGTTGCCGACTCTTCCTCTCGTTGTAGATACGTGAGCGTTTTACCCAAGTCAACAGAATCTCTGCGAGTTTGCGTTTGGATGCTTCCGCCTACATCAGCCGATTCGTAGAACCGGCAGTAATTGATAAGCCAACTGTGACGGACTTATTACCTAACCTTTGACTGAAAGATCTCCCGCAGTAGACCTACGGCAACACCGTATTTCGTTTCATTGATTACGTCTCGTTAATTTTCTTTCTGCGAGGACCTTAATTATGTTGCCTTTATGTTGTAGGAACGCTACTGTAGCAGTATTTATTTAAGTGCACTGAGTCAAGATGAGACAAGTTCTTCTCTTCGAGAAGTTTGCACTCGACATTTGGAGCAGAAGAACATAACAGTCAACTGCAGTGATGATAATAATGTCGTCGTAGTGGAGTCTTCTGCCAATTTCAAATCTGTGGTAAGAACCCTAAAATAAGCCTATTATAGGAAAGACCTCCGACTTCTATTTTTACTTCTAAATCTCTGGAGAAGCCATGAAACGTACGGGCAGACTCGAATTGAGAAACTATTAACCGCGAGAAAAGGTTGAAAAAGGGTCTACTAAGCTCTAGGCACGATTTGAGAAACGTACTCATCTCAGGTTGCATCCCGCTGTTTACTTGAGGGCGGGCACCGGAATTTCCAAATATGCGTTACTCGTTTTGGGCGTACTTTAAACTCGACTGATCTTCAGAAACAATGATAATTTCTCCAATAAACTCGACACTTCCTTAAATATTAGGACTACATTGGTCTACCTGTGCCCGTCGAGTTATTCAAATTGTTGTTCTAGAATATTGGAGGAATTGTTTTCATGCTGACAGACTGATGTACATTACAAGAAGTAAAAGATTTCGTCATTCTGTCATTATTAATTGATGCGAAAAGCCTTTACGGCCGCATGGAAGTCATTTTCAGTACTGGGTCCTTTGACAAGCTTTCAGTCACCGCTTGCCAAAGGACCCAGCACTGAAGATGGCCGCCATGCGGACGAAAAGGCTTTTTGCATCAATAAATAATGACAGAATGACGAAATCTTTTACTTCTTGTAATGTTCTAAAATAATTGAAATCTACGCTAAAAATTATAGAAAATGATACCAAAAACTACCTTACTGGCATCAAATACACATTTTACAACTAGTCCAGTAATTAGGTGACGAAACGAAGCCAACCAATAAATTTTTCTTTCTATCAATATTTTTTTCATTTTTCGCTTATAACATGAAAACGACGCATTTTTAGAACAAAACATTCCTGTATTGAAATTATGTTCATTATGTTTCCAACAAATTGTTTTTCGTTTTGTCGCCACGTGAAAGAATAGGTTCAAGGGCGCGATGAAATTGGCCAAAATTGTAAAAAAAAAACTTATTTTTCGCTTTTTTGTTTATAACTTCATAACTCGAAACGTTTAGAGAAAATGTCTTTATACGAAAATGAAATGCATTAAACGTCCCACAAAATATGTTTTCCAGGATATTTTTTGTCTGAGTCTATTTATCCTCTTTTGTACGTTGAAGTTTAGTGCACATCAATGTATACATTTTTCCTTGCGTCAAATAGGGTAGTGTTGATTTTTAGAAGCGTTCTATATGTTCCAGTTCGGACAAACTCAAATTTTCGACCTCGACCGACTTCCGAAAGTACCGGTAAAAGATAAAAAGTAAACTTTGAACATTTTTCGTTTTTCATGGATTTTAACCTTGGAGCAATGAGTTTTTAAAATAATAAGTTATCTTTCGAAGTTCTATAAATTTGTAAGAGTTAAAGACCAGAATCTCGTACCATATTAGGGCCACAGAAACTATGCATTATTGCTGTTAATAGTTGAAATCTTAGCCTGAAGTATTGTTTTTTTTCGAGTCCTTATTTCCCGGATATTCTTTTTTAATTAAAATTGTCGGGCTGCGGTTAAAAAGAATTAATTTAGTAAAACTCATTTTTTGCATCAGTAGTCGACAGCGTCGAAAATGAATGAGCCAGTAGTCATGATGTTTGGACCTTAAATTATTGACAATGTTATTTATTCGTAACAATTCTGTTTATTTCATTATGAGTGAATTCTTCGTAATATTAAAGGGGTCTCTTAAATATTTTACACATAATATTTGACAAAAATAAAATATGAAACAACGATATTTTCTCTTTTAAAAACCTGCAGTGACTGGATTTGGAAACTTAAATCTGATATTCTGTGAATTGCTTAAGAATTCTACAATTCAAAGTTTCCAAACATCAGTGCCCTAGAAATTTTTTGATACAGTTTTTTTCTTATATTTCTTAATTTTCTTTGTATCGACATCAGAAAACATGTGGAAAGGGGTATTGTGCTCGTGTGGTCAACTTACGCTCATACATTACTAACCAGAAATTCAACAATAAAAGCTGCAGCTCATGAGAGAAAACACCCTAGTTATCAAGACAAAAGAAGAACTTATATAATTGATATTCTGACGAAAAATCGAATTTAAATCTAAAATTTCTTGGCGGTTGCCCCTTTCAGTTTTTGACATTCACACGAATGACCTAACCTACAGTTTCAAAGATGTCTTATTTCTTCATTCCTGTCACAAACTGCACAAAAAAGCACTTTCCATCACAAAGAAGGAAATAAATATTGTGTCAAAAATAAAACCGGAACCAAAAAGTATTCCAAAGTCTAATTATTTGGCTTGAAAACCCGATGTGCCAAGCTCTAGTGCACCATCAAGAACTGATGCTTACTGTAGCACGATAAACCAAATACATTATTTTACTCTCAATCGCTTGTTTTATAAATGCATCAAGAAAATTACGGACCTTTTTTCTCGGAATCAGACTCCCAAAACGTATATTTAGGTCAAAATTTGGCGACGGAATGTTTTCACGATTACAATACTTTCTATATACTAAATAAATAAAATCAAACCTAAAACTCGTGTCATAAATACGTCGTGTTTGGATTCATTTTTATTGGAATTATGTGTGAACTTCAAAACTTTTAAGATAATAGGAATAAAAATGTTAAATTAATAGCTTTTTAAATAACTCCCGAGTAAGTGACTCGCGAAATCCATTAGCGG
Organism: Laupala kohalensis; assembly: GCA_002313205.1. Taxonomy (NCBI): domain Eukaryota; kingdom Metazoa; phylum Arthropoda; class Insecta; order Orthoptera; family Trigonidiidae; genus Laupala; species Laupala kohalensis. The sequence continues at coordinate 57,262 of NNCF01126953.1, forward strand.
TAGGGCGGTCAGTTAACATGAGGGTGGGTGACAGGGTGGCGAGCTATTAGGACAGGAACAAAGTGCCGAGTTAAGATATTCTGTGCGTCAGAGCGACTAGGCTTCAGGAACCATTCTCTATTCATGGGCGATAATTTTCATAATGTATTTAAACTGCATGTAAGTAAATAGATATTCGAACCTTCGATGTGTTCCTGAGGGAAAATGTTTCAATTTATCTGTGAGGAAGACCTTAGCATGGGGGTCGAATTGTCGGCTCTTGGACTATTGACACGGTTCTCATCCGCCAGCCAAGATACATGCGGAACGTGGAAAGTTATTTTTTATATATTTAATAATTCACGAAACACAAAAACTATCGTTTTGTCGGAAAATATTGTGAGGCATTAAACTAGCAATATATTTTCGCCGAGGCAAAGCGGCTGTTGACGAAGCCAAGCAATGCTTACTTTCCCACTAATTTATGTAGTGATACATAATTTAAGCTTGACCTGACCGAAATAATTAGCACCTGAAATAAACTAAGTTCTGAAATATACAAAAGATTTTGCAATATTGATGACCGTTTCATCTAGGTGTGCTAATCTGTCAAGTAAATGGAGTACTGTACTTGACCTGATTCGGAGCAGTGAGGTTTTTATAAGATGGCCTCGCACCTGTTTGTTTTTCAATACGCTTTCAGGGAGGTATTAAACTTATACCTAAGATCGTTTATTATATTTTTGCATTTCGTTTATGAGTTTTTTCAACAAAGTTAACCCGTTTAAATGTAATAAATGAAGCATATTTACAATCCTAATTAATTATACAAGTAAAAAGTTTAAAAATCTCTCGTGTAATTATTCTCATTACATAAATTAAAATAAGAAAACAATGTCCACGTGTGCCGACCTGTCTCCAATTTNTCTCGTGTAATTATTCTCATTACATAAATTAAAATAAGAAAACAATGTCCACGTGTACCGACCTGTCTACAATTTCTCTCTCTCTCCTTTACTGCATTCCGCCAGTCTTCGTCCTCGAATAAATTACTCAATAGGAATGGTGTCCTATAAAAATATCGTTTATGACAGCAATAGTTTCCGAGTAAGACATTTGTTCAGAAAAGTAGGATGTGATGGGAACTTATCTCTAAAGACGTAATATTGACTCAACAGTTGAAGCTAAATATTTCATTGTTTAATTTTTCGTTTACATGAATTCATCGCAATAATGTTAATTTTTGCATTTTTAGAGTCTATATTGCAGCAGCAGTTATTTGCCTGTGTTTGGAACGGAGAGTCACGATGAAACAAGACCTTTAGTTCCAGAAGAAAATAATTTACTAAGCAACAGAAGTAATGAAATAGATGCTGGCGCGTTGGAGTCTGATGTTTATTCCAAATCTGTGGTAAGAGTTATAGAAAGAGTTTGGGTTAGATATAATTCATGGAAAATTTAATGGTACATCGTTACCAAATTGAACAAGGCATGTAATATAGTTTATAGCGTATAATTTAATTTCTGATTTTGAATAGGTCTTTGCGCCTGCTCACGTAATTATTGGGGAACAAATTTTCCCCAATTCTTCAAAATATTTTGTCTGAAAGAGAATAGTTGTATGTAGGAGGCGTGAATTTGTCCATTAAAATAACCTGAACTTCAGAGATTTGAAATTTGGCGGATATACTATGTACCCGTATAGTTTCACAACAAGTTTGTGATCAATGCAATTTAGACCTAGACGAAGTTTTATTTCTTATAATCTGTGACAATTCATGAAGCCACTTCTTTCGGGACGTTCCTAGCCAGCGATGCCACGTGCTTTTATTTGTCCTTAATTCGAATGGTAATTATAACTGTTCTTCCTTTTTCATTTGATCCTCCGTTTTATTCTCATTAAACGATAAGCGTAGCATTCAGGTCACGTATTTCTATTTTATTTTTAGAAGGGTAAGTAAGAAAACGTATGTCTATGTTTTTAGAACTCTGCCCTTGAGTGTTTCCAAGTTTTACCTTTCGAATTGGATTCATCGGACAGGACTGTTTCCTTGTACAATTCGCCTGGAAAAGATAAGTAAGTAGCCTTTTACTTTCTATCTGCAAATCCTATATATACACGATAGTCATACTCTTAATGATTTTTCTTATAGTAAGAAGTCTCTAGGCATCGTCTATATGATCTTCTGTTTATCAAACGTGTGAATTTCATTTTCTAAATTTCTAAATTTTCATTAACTCCATGAAAGGCTATAGCCGAAGAAGATAGTGTGTGGCTCCACGCTGCACTTACCTGCTTCAATGATTGTAGATGACCGTAAGAAATCACATTGAACACCAATTTCAATCCGATAACCTTTTCCTCAGAAAAAACAATTTTCGATGTTTAAAAAAAAAGTTTTTATATGCCTTAAACACAGATTTTTGTTCCTATTTTGCAACGACTCAAACATTTCCTGCATTTTCTTATAATTTTCTATCAAATTTTAACTATTTATCTATTTTCTGGCGTTAAATCTTCCCGAAGAAATGAAAAGGCCCAATTTTAGAGATATGTTCCAGATGCTAGTCAAAGTCATAACTATTTTTTTTCAGTGTTAAAGTGATATTGGTCATTTTACCATTAATTCATGAATAAGTATTAACACCACACAGTAATTTTACTGTTTAAATTAAAACTGAATATTAACTTGGACCCACACAGAGGAATGCATATGCCGAATTTTTGAAGCTAGACCGTTTCGTGTGGTTTCTGAGCTCCACGATTCCTTCTAATAGCGTTTTCCATTTACTGCTCTTTGGACAAATACGGTATTGTTCCGCGCGAGCTCCCGAATCCACCGGGAGAGTGTAGCAAGTGTATGAAACATCTTTGCTGCACGCAGGATGCACGATTTGGACTTGGGCATTGATAGCCGCAAAGGTTAACAAAACTAGAATAATTAAACATAAACCATCACTCTTATCAGTAAATAGACTTTTCGTATTCATGTGTTTATAATGCAATATTACATGTGCATCATTATATACCTGGATTAACGAGACGACATCCATCATAATAATTATTTTTCTTTTGGAAAGGAGTAGTTCGACGTACAACTCTTACTCTTAATCTAAGGAGCTTTCAGACGAAAACAATACAATATTTGCAATAAAGTCATGGCATCCGTCATGGATGCGTTACTCACAAACCTAACCTCGACAATGCCCAGTGCAGTCCGTCCACTGAGAAAGTTGTCAGCGCAAGTGCGGTTGCTCTCAGTGCGTGGAAAGTGCGCGTCGATAGACAAATGGAACAATCATATCCCTGCTCTGGTGCAACTTTTCCGTGAAATGGAATAACAGTTCTGCACCGGAGGTACACATTTGCGCACTCAGAGCACTGAATGGATCGCTATAAGATATCGTGGAAAATTAGTTTAAAAATTTGAAATGGAAATTTCCAGAACTGCTTTGTCTGTTTCGACACCTGCGTGTGACGCGTGAGCAAGATTTCGCGGCTCTAGGCTTACCAGTATTTCCGCTATATGCAGACTTCGCGAACGTCAGGGAAGGACTCTGAGACCTAACATCTATATCATAAAACAAAACCACTTTAATGTCTGTATCTTAAAGCTCCAAAACCTCTCATCTGATTTACGAGTTTTTTTTATTCATAATATATTCTCTGGCAAGATTTTAGTGTGTGATTTTAGTTTATTATATATATAATTACTTTATGTATCATAAGTAAAAGGCAATAGTGATAATAGACATCTCGTCGGGGGAAGAATTAATCTTCGGAGAGAGATTATTGCATTCGCTGCCTAACCGGTTAGAGATAGATGACACCAATGAATGGCAATATTGTTCATCACGGAGAGTTCCAGAAAAACGACATCACGTCTCACTAAAAAGGTTAACCTAAATTATTGAAGAAAAAAAGGTTTTAAAAATAGACGAGTTTAAATTCAACTTAAACTCAATAGATAGTAATTCAAGTAGGTAAAAAATTAATCCTTATCAAATTAAATGCATGATGTGTTTTTGTGCATTTAAGAGAGATAAAGTATCATAATATCACAAAATGTGTACGAATAGTTTAAATTCTACAAGTAGCCTCTGCCTGTGTTGCCTCGGGAGGACCAGGCATGCATTCACTGGCGAGCTCCGCGGTGTGAGGGGCTTCACTTGAAGCAAACATTTGTGACCTTCCATTTTCAAAAAGTAAAAAGGAGGGGTAATGTTCAACATAACGTAAAACACACGAGCGAAGGGTTGCTAGTTTTTAATAGAATGTGTTAAATACACTTTTTGACATTATTCCAAAGTTATATACGTATAAAACCCCAAATTTTCAGAATGCGTTGAAATGTTGGTAGCAGTGGCTAGTAGGAGGTTACTTCTAGCGTTGGGAAAGCACAGCACTGTATAATATACATAGATGATTCCTGACTGAAATTTTGAGAGGTTTTTGCTACTGTATTGTAGAGGCCTACTCATAAAGGATTTTTCGAAAATCTGAATATGAAGGGGCGATGTAGGATGAAATGTTACTCTGTCGTGCGAAGCCGGATAAGTTCCTCTAGTAAAAAATAATCAAAGGCAGTTAAGTAAATACTCTTTGGAGAATTTTATCAATTAATCGGCCTACAACCATTACATTACTTTGATGAAAGATTAATCCATTGTAGATGGGAAATTCATGATAAATGCTCTTCCCGTCTCGAACTGTTGTGCATTTTTCGTCTCTGATTGATATAATCGATCTTTGTGTAGCAATTATGTTGAATATATTGACACATGTACTCTCATTTGTTGAAACTCAAAAGCGGTAACTTCTGATTAGTAAATAGTACTTACCAAAATTTTTATTAGTTCTATGTAACGAAATTCTAAGTATTTTAAATTTCAATGAATTGTATACTTCACAATCATTTATGTTGTTTACTTATATAATTCAGTTTGGTTACAGATATGAAGAAAACTGGTTGGATTCTTCGTTATGGAAACTCATCAAGACAAGCTTATTTGCCTTTTTTACAATAATATTGTTTTTGTGGATATATATGAAAGTGGTTGCGGAATGTACAAAATGCAACGAGTCATCGTCTTGCATTCTTCATCGTGTGAAGCAGATCTTTGATATCCAATTGGTTTATCCCGGAGGGCCTCCTCCCGTGTAATGTGCGTAAGTTTAACATGTTTCGTGTGAAGAGGATTTCAACTTCGAATATTACACAATTGGTGACCTTATACGTTGACCAATTGAAGTTATTTTCAATCACTATGTTTCGATTATTCCTCAAGTCATTTTCTGGTGTCAGTGAAAAAAAAATCAAGGCATGTTTCCTGGATACATTAATGATATGGAAATAAATTTATGGCAAATATGGGTTGTAACGTGTGTACATTTTGTCCTTATTAATTCAGTATTGAAAAGAAAATACTTCTTAATTTTTCCAAATGTAAAGCGCCGGTTATGGTGTTGAAACAATAATGAGAAATTATTCTGAAGTCTGCTCATTAATTCATTAACACTTACATTTGAATTCCCTAGATACGAATGACTTAATTGAATATCACACCTACTGGAGTTCTGCATCGTCAACGGCCAGGTGCAAATTGCGACGACCAGCACATCAGCGGCCAGTGTATGAGGTCACCGGTTCGAGTCCGTGTCGGTCATAATTTTCACCTGGCCGTTGACGATGCAAACACTCCTCCACGCGTAAGTTGAGATACCAATCTGTCTTCTGTTCCCATTTCGTTGAATTGTAGTGTGTAGAGGTGTTGTGTGAACCTTGACGTTGTGTTCTCAATATGATCAAAGCAAACTCTTTTTCTTAGGCATATGATGGTGTTGCAGCTCCCTCCAAAATACCGCTTGGAGCCTCACGGACGAACCAGAAATTGTCTTCTGGAGGCACCCAAGAGCCCGTTCGATCCCCATCGATAGCGATCTCTGCCTCACGTTGCGAGCCTCCGGCGGTGCCCTACTCCTGCATTCCGCGACCTCTGCCCCCGCGACGCTTCAAGGGCCCGGTACCTGTGCCTCGGGTTCCGGGTTTACCAACCCCTATGCCCCACCCTGGCGAAGAGACTTCTTGTGGCGAAACCTATCAAGAACACGCCTCATGCTCTGAGAGAACCGCTGCGTTTCCCCAAACGAAATTCCCCCGCCCCAAGATCCCAAGGGACTGGATTATCGAGAGCCTCTTTAGACTTTTCCTTCGCACCAAGACGAATACCCGATGTGAACTCTGATTTGCGTACTCCAGCGGAATGTAATCCAAGTCGCTTAATCAATCCCAATGAACGAGAAACGCAGTTTTGATTTTGCACGAATAACTTGATTAATATAATATTTTCATAAATTTATCGAATATTAAAGAATTTTAAATTTTTTTTTCAAAAAATCAAAAATGTTTAAAATGTAAGTGACACTGAGCCCATTGGCAAATATATAGATTCAATAAGTAAACTATTTTGAGTCCATATTAATTTTTAATCATTAGACACATAGAATTCAACTCTTCTATATGTAATTTTTATAATGTTTGACAACACTAAAGAATCAACGTCGTTTCACTGCTACCCATTGAAATTTTAAATACACAAATTATAAATTCGTTAGGTTTTTACCCATATGTGTACATCACAAAAGTACTAAACACAATTTATTGCCATTAATTATTGGAAATATAATTTGTGTGTAAAATTTGTGTAAAACAGATTAAGTATGAAAGAAATATGGAAATAAAACTGAACCGAATGATGTGATCTAAGTTATTATTATTATTATTATTATTGTTTTCTTATTTTTTGTTATTCAATTTACACCCGAAGCATCTTGCTTCTCGTCTAAGCAACCCCTGACATACAAACTTCTACAAGGCAACAATGGTGATGAGGGTGAGTATAGTGATTTAGAAGCAATACAGTAGTTTCCCGTTGACTTCCACGAGTATACCACAAGAGGAAGACTCCCACACCTCATTTGGGATTCGAACGAAGATTCTTTGGCTTCAGGGAGGGCAGACCTCCGCGTGGCGTACCTACACCTCATGAGGCCCGTGGCGGGAGTATGTTTTTGAGGCCATACCCAAACACTGTTTTGAAACCTACCAGTAAAAGTCCAACGCGGAAAGACTATTTGGGAGAAGGACACAATGAGGTATCTTTGTAAGGATACCTCACTTTTAACAATTACTTAATTATGAATGGAGGAAAGGGGACAATTAGAAAATCATCTTTGAGAAATAATCTCCAGGATAGCGAAGCTCATTTCCAGGGTAGCTGTTTCTCCGGTAGAAAAGTCCGCCCGGAAATGTCGTCCCCTCATTCGCTGTGTGACCACCTCCATCCGACCTGAATCCTATGGGAAATGGGAACTGATAGCCGTCTCCACAGGCGGCATGCTCTACCTGATCACCCGCTCCCGCTTACACCATGCACGACAGACATTAACTAAAGGGTCAACCAATCAAGGTCCAGGAAAGTCAATTTTGAAGGGTTATTAATATTTTTCTGCAGCAAGGTAAAATTTAATTATGCATAATGTTTGCGAATAAAATGTTTCAATACACAGTAACTTCAGCCTTAAACGTAACTTTTGGATGCATTATTTCGTAGTAACAATGCTATTTAGTCACGTATAATTTTAACAATAATAAAACTTAATCTTTAATAAAAATGTACAGTTTAGCCATAGTTTATAAATTGACAATCGTCTCATTGTAAACAAATCAAGATGTGGGAGCAAAAAAAAAATTCAAATATTTTTCGTCGGAATATAAAACTTTTGACAAACAAACCCCCGATTAGAACTGTTTAGGAAACCATTAATTTCTAAAAATGTCCTCAAAAAAATTTATAAAGTTTCAAAAAAATTAAAACTTTTTTCATCTTTTAATTAGCTATCCCATAGTTTCACGTTACTCTCTATCGTTAAGAATCGTCTCTGTGGCTGAAACATGGTAACAAAGAAAGTAAGACACAGACACGACCAAAAGCAAATGATTTCAGTTGTTCTTTCTTTGAAATTAAACAGCAAACATTGGCTTCTACATATTTCTAGGTGTTTCTGATGATAGTACTATGATTAATGACAATGTGTAATGGAAATATTTGGAGGTAAACAGAAAAATAGGTCAAAAAGTTTACAAAATTTTTTTTGTGTTTATACAAAAATATATGTCCCTAACCTCTAAAAATGTCCTCAAAAAAATTTATACATTTTCAAAAAAGTGATATTTTTTTCTTGTTTTAGTTATTTATTCCATAGTTTCACGTCACTCTTTATCGTCAAGAAGCGNATACAAACACGACTACAAGCAATTGATTACAGCCTTCTTTTCTTTAAAATATACCAGCAAACTGTGGCTTATACGTATTTTCGGTGTTTCTCATTGTAGTACTATGATAAATGACAATGTGAAATGTAAAAGTTNAGGCAGAAACAAAGTAACCAACATACTCAGATACAAACACGACGACAAGCAAGTGATTTCATCGTTTTCTTCTTTAAAATATACCAGCAAAATATGGCTTTACATATTTCTAGATGTTTCTCATGGTAGTACTATGATAAATGACAATGTATAATGTAAACGTTTGAAGGTAAACAGAAAAAAAGATGAAAATTTTTTTAAATTTTTTTTTGTTTATTCCAAAAATATATGTCCCTAACCTCTAAAAATGTCCTCAAANTGATGTAGAAGTTTGAAGGTAAACAGAAAAAAAGTTGAAAATTTTTTTAAATTTTTTTTGTTTATTCCAAAAATATATGTCCCTTACCTCTAAAAATGTCCTCAAAAAAATTTATATAAATTTTCAAAAAATTGAAATTTTTTTCTTGTTTTAGTTAGTTATTCCATAGTTTCACGTCACTCTCTATCGTCAAGAAGCGTCTCTGAGGCTATAACAAAGTAACCAACAAAGTCAGATACAAACACGACTGCAAGCAATTGATTTCAGCCTTCTTTTCTTTGAAATATACCAGCAAACTGTGGCTTATACATATTTCTAGGTGTTTCTCATGGTAGTACTATGATAAATGACAATGTGTAATGTAGAAGTTTGAAGGTAAAAAGAAAAATAAGTTAAAAAATTTTTCAAAATTTTTTTTGTGTTTATTCCGAAAATATATGTCCGTAACCTCTAAAAATGTCCTCAAAAAATATATGAATTTTCAAAAAATTGAATTTTTTTTCTTGTTTTAGTTAGTTATTCCATAGTTTCACGTCACACTTTATCGTCAAGAAGCGTCTCTGAGGCTGAAACAAAGTAACCAACAAAATCAGATACAAACACGACTAAAAGCAATTGATTTCAGCCTTCTTTTCTTTGAAATATACCAGCAAACTGTAGCTTATACATATTTCTAGGTTTTTATAATCGTAGTACTATGATAAATGACAATGTGTAATGTAAAAGTTTGAAGGTAAACAGAAAAATAAGTCGAAAAATTTTCCAAATTTTTTTGGTGTTTATTTAAAAAATATATGTCCCTGATTTCTACAAATTGTCCTCAAAAAAATTTATATAAATTTTCAAAAAATTGTAATTTTTTTCTTAAATTAGTTAGTTATTCCATAGTTTCACGTCACTCTTTATCGTCAAGAAGCGTCTCTGAGGCTGAAACAAAGTAACCAACAAAGTCAGATACAAACACGACAACAAGCAATTGATTTCAGCCTTCCTTACTTTAAATTATACCAACAAACTGTGGCTCTTACGTATTTCTAGGTGTTTTTGATGGTAGTACTATGAAAAATGACAATGTGCAATGTAAAAGTTTGGAAATAAACAGAAAAATAAGTCAAAAAATTTTTCAAATTATTTTTTCCGTTTATTCCAAAAATATATGTCCCTAAGCTCTAAAAATGTCCTGAAAATAATTTATATAATTTTTCAAAAAATTGAAAATTTTTTCTTGTTTTAGTTAGCTATTCCAAAGTTTCACGTCACTCTTTATCGTCAAGAAGCGTCTCTGAGGCTGAAACAAAGTAACCAACAATGTCAGATACAAACACGTCTACGAGAAATTAGTTTCAGCCTTCTTTTCTTTGAAATATACCAGCAAGCTGTAGCTTATACATATTTCTCGGTTTCTATAATGGAAGTACTATGATAAATGACAATGTGTAATGTAGAAGTTTAAATATAAACAGAAAAATTAGTCGAAATTTATTTCAAATTTTTTTTTGTGTTTATTCCAAAAATATATGTCCCTAACATCTAAAAAAATCCTCAAAAAAATATATGAAATTTCAAAAAATTAAATTTTTTTTCTTGTTTTAGTTAGTTATTCCATAGTTTCACGTCACACTTTATCGTCAAGACGCGTCTCTGAGGCTGAAACAAAGTAACCAACAAAATCAGATACAAACACGACTACAAGCAATTGATTTCAGCCTTCTTTTCTTTGAAATATACCAGCAAACTGTAGCTTATACATATTTCTAGGTTTTTATAATGGTAGTACTATGATAAATGACAATGTGTAATGTAAAAGTTTGGTAGTAAACGGAAAAATTAGTCGAAAAAATATGCAAATTTTTTTTGTTTATTCCAAAAATATATGTCCCTAACCTCTAAAATGTCCTCAAAAAAATATATGAATTTTCAAAAAATTGAATTTTTTTCTTATTTTAGTTAGTTATTCCATAGTTTCACGTCACACTTTATCGTCAAGACGCGTCTCTGAGGCTGAAACAAAGTAACCAACAAAATCAGATACAAACACGACTACAAGCAATTGATTACAGCCTTCTTTTCTTTAAAATATACCAGCAAACTGTAGCTTATACATATTTCTAGGTTTTTATAATGGTAGTACTATGATAAATGACAATGTGTAATGTAAAAGTTTGGTAGTAAACGGAAAAATTAGTCGAAAAAATATGCAAATTTTTTTTGTTTATTCCAAAAATATATGTCCCTAACCTCTAAAATGTCCTCAAAAAAATATATGAATTTTCAAAAAATTGAATTTTTTTCTTATTTTAGTTAGTTATTCCATAGTTTCACGTCACACTTTATCGTCAAGACGCGTCTCTGAGGCTGAAACAAAGTAACCAACAAAATCAGATACAAACACGACTACAAGCAATTGATTACAGCCTTCTTTTCTTTAAAATATACCAGCAAACTGTGGCTTATACGTATTTTCGGTGTTTCTCATTGTAGTACTATGATAAATGACAATGTGAAATGTAAAAGTTTAAAGGTAAACAGAAAAATTAGTCAAAATATTTTTTAAATTTTTTTTGTGTTTATTTCAAAAATATATGTCCTTAACCTCGAAAAAGATCCTCAAAAAAATTTATATAATTTTTCAAAAAATTGAAAATTTTTTCTTGTTTTATTTAGCTATTCCATAGTTTCACGTCATTCTTTATCGTCAAGAAGCGTCTCTTAGGCTGAAACAAAGTAACCAGCAATGTCAGATACAAACACGACTACAAGAAATTGGTTGCAGCCTTCTTTTCTTTGAAATATACCAGCAAACTTTGGCTTATACATATTTCTAGGTGTTTCTCATGGTAGTACTATGATAAATGACAATGTGAAATGTAAAAGTTTAAAGGAAAAAAGAAAAATTAGTCGAAATATTTTTTAAATTTTTTTTGTGTTTATTTCAAAAATATATGTCTCTAACCTCTAAAAATGTCCTCAATAAAATTTATATAATTTTTCAAAAAATTGAAAAATTTTTCTATTTTTAGTTAGCTATTTCATAGTTTCACGTCACACTTTATCGTCAAGAAGCGTCTCTTAGGCTGAAACAAAGTAACCAACAATGTCAGATACAAAAACGACTACAAGCAATTGGTTTCAGCCTTCTTTTCTTTGAAATATACTAGCAAACTGTAGCTGGTCCATTTTTCTAGGTGTTTTTGATAGTAGTACTATGAGAAAAGACAATGTGTAATGTAGAAGTTTGAAAGTAAACAGAAAAAAAAGTCGAAAAATTTTTCAAAATTTTTTTTGTGCTTATTCCAAAAATATATGTCCCTAACCTCTAAAAATGTCCTCAAAAAAATTTGTATAAATTTTCAAAAAATTGAAATTTTTTTCTTGTTTTATTTGTTTAGTCCATAGTTTCACGTCACTCTTTATCATCAAGAAGCGTCTCTGAGGCTGAAACAAAGTAACCAACAAAGTCAGATACAAAAACGACTACAAGCGATTGATTTCAGCCTTCTTTTCTTTGAAATATACCAGCAAACTTTGGCTTATACATATTTCTATGTGTTTCTCATGGTAGTACTATGATAAATTACAAAGTGAAATGTAAAAGTTTGAAGGTAAACAGATAAATAATTCGAAATATTTTTTAAAATTTTTTGTGATTATTCCAAAAATATATGTCCCTAACCTCTAAAAATGTCTTCAAAAAAATTTATATAATTTTACAAAAAATTGAAATTTTTTTCTTGTTTTATTTAGCTATTCCATAGTTTCACGTCACACTTTATCGTCAAGAAGCGTCTCTGAGGCTGAAACAAAGTAACCAACAATGTCAGATATAAACACGACTACAAGCAATTGGTTTCAGCCTTCTTTTCTTTGAAATATACCAGCAAACTGTAGCTGATCCATTTTTCTAGGTGTTTTTGATAGTAGTACTATGAGAAATGACAATGTGTAATGTAGAAATTTTAAAGTATACAGAAAAAAAAATCGAAAACTTTTTCAAATTTTTTTTTGTGTTTATTCCAAAAATATATGTCCCTAACCTCTAAAAATGTCCTCAAAAAAATTTGTATAAATTTTCAAAAAAT
>NNCF01126954.1:0-50490 GCA_002313205.1 Laupala kohalensis
GGCTGAGTTGGGGGAAGCGTCCCAAGTCACTAGACTCCACTTTCGTTTGCCAAAAGTATAAACAGAAATATTGAAGGGGTTCAACTGAAGATTTATTCTCTCATTTCTTGTGTCATGTTATTCGGGCAAGAGAGATGGACTTGTCGTCCTTTAATGAGAAAATACCATGAATGTCGGGGGATGAAACATCTTCACGGAATGTAATATTACGGCGATCCCTAAAGAAACTGATGACGCTCGAAACAAATATTTAATTTAATTTCCAAAACATTATTATTTAAGGTCGAAATTCCTTTAAATTGAGACTGAGGGATAGATTCATTTGAATACATTAAAGTAATCTTTGAAATGTAAATAATGGGATGAAGATTAAATAAGTCTATATGATTAAGTAATATGCATAAATATTTGAATATATAAGGGTTATATAACAAGTTTAAATGTTTTGGAAGTAATTTTCCGCGTATTATGGCAAAAAACGCCGTATTTGTGAATTTCATGGTTGTACTAACCCGAAGAAGTGTAAAGTATTTTGCAACTTAGATATATCTTGATCACTGATTCACAATAAGTCACTTTATATTTAAGATAGGATTGTTGATTTCCCTTAAACACTTTTCATGGTATAAATTACTTGATTAGTTAAGCCACTCGAAGGTCATTTAATGACCTAAACTTGTTTTCGATGTACATTCACCCAAATTATTTTTGAACAAGCTGAATCTAATAATAAAAGAGTCGTAAATGACCTCATTATTAGCAATTGTCATTTAATAAATAGACACGCACAATTGAAAAGGTTGGTGTCTCCAAGGCAGTAGTGATTTGGTGGAGTGACAGACGGCAATGACTTAATATTTCATGGGACTACTTCATTTGTTCCTCGTGAAACAATAAAAAAAAATTTCTTGGGGCTTTAGGACTCGTCAACGTTAAGGTCATTAGTGCCCTTGAAACAATACAACTGGCAGAGAAAGAAAAAGGAAATGTTTCTCCAAGAGTCTGCTGTTGCTGATATTTCCGAAAGATAGGATGTCCAAGAATGTACAGAATAAGACAGGCAAGGAACAAGCAATGCATTTATACGAAATGAAAGGGTATGCCTGCCAATACAGGATGGGATTGTGATATTTAGGGAACTGCAATGTCGATTTACCTAAAGACGATAGTTGGAAAGATAATTATTGGATTAAAAGATAATTCAGGACTGTCTAATGAACAGGATAGTGACAAGGAATTCGAAAGTTATTAGTCAGATGTTGGGACATAGAGATGGAAATGACGCGCCTGCCTCCTACTGGTAGGGACTGGCAAAGTGATCACGTAGCAAAGCAGTGCAGCTGAGATGTGAAAATACAGGAAATGAATCGTTAATAACTCTGTAATGATATTGTCACAGACAAGGTGTTCACGTATAATAGTGGATAAAATAAATTTAAAAAGTAGAACAAAATTTTTATTTTTATTGTTAGGTCATTTATATTTCAACAATTCCAAATTTTAAAACATTGGTTATATTTTTATAAGTATAACAAATTACACAAATGTGTCAACAAAGTAAACTATGTGTTTTTTTAAGAAAGAAATGATTTCGTTTCCAAAATTAGATTGGTATAGATTTTTGAGATTCAGTGTCGCATTCAGAGAGGAAACTACTGGGATCCGCTAGATTGGACATCCCTACTTCGGCAGATGGAATGCTGAGTAAATGAGTCCCTGTGATGCGAAAGGAGAACATTTTCACGGAATCCTGCGTAAACACGTCACACTTGAACACTCAGTATTCCGATGAGCCTCTATGATCGTCATTCAATAAGTAATGATGCGTTTGAAACACGTTCCCTTTCCTGAAAATAAGCGAACCATGTGTATGCGCCTTGATATCACAAACTTAACGAAATTACCTTCACAAAGCAATTGGAATTCGACAAGCGTGCGAACTCCTCTGAACAAGAATGTGTGTATCTATTACGTTAAATACTTTACATGATGTACACATTCTATAAACGAAATGAATATTTGTTTCCAGATTTTCCTCTCAAAATTTGATGGAAAAATAATTTAAAGAGAATTCGCGTGTTGACATGAAGTATTTTATTCTCTATTAAATCATGGTAGAATTTATTTGTAAATGTAATTTAATGTTAAAAATTTTAGTAAAGAAACATTAAGAAAAAAAAATAGATAAAATAAGAAAAAAAAATCTGCTTCATAGCTGCAGACAATTGTTAATGCAAACGTTAATGGTTAGAATCCATTTTTGAAATTTTAATTTTGTAGACACCATGATGTACTTAGTAGTACATTGTAACTGTTTATAACATTTTTCATAAAGTATGTTCTGAAAACTTATGACCCACTTCAAAGCTCATATTCTTTAGATATAAGCTTGCGTGATTTAGTTTTGTTTTGATGTTGATGGATGCATCATAGTTAAAACTTCAGTGGATATTCTCTTTTTATAACCGTGTGACTAATGTTGTATCGTACATATTATCGCATAGAGGGGAATATAATATTGGAAAAAATATATATTGGAAAGATCTGTTACACTATTAAGGGAGTTTTTGAGGAATCGTCACTTTACTCCTATGAAATCACAATTTCATAGTATGTGTGACTTTTCCTTAATAACCTCCTTAATCATTCTGTGCAAGGTTCAAGAACTAAAATGGTATGGTATCTAGAGGTATATTATACCATTTATTTTATAAACCACATAATATATTGAGATTGTCTCGGAATATGATATCCAATCAGTAACTTAAATAACATTTTTCGATGTGCCATAGTTTTTATTGTCAATTAGAGTATTTAAAAATTCAACATACTTAAGTTGAATAATATTATTATGGAATGGATTAGATAATGAATAAATCTAATACAAGATAAACTACTCCTGTTTGTGTGGGTGGTAGTGATGACCGTAACACGACAGAGATGACAGACTGAGAGGGAACTGAGTGTCTTCTAAGCAGGGATTTAGGCCTCATTAGAGTAGCTAGGATGGGCTAACATCTCAACCCACGACGCATTGCGGTTAGACCTCGCTCGTCACTTGGCTGACGGNAATTTATTTTATAAATCACATAATCTATTGAGATTGTCTCGGAATATGATATCCAATCAGTAACTTAAATAACATTTTTCGACGTGCCATAGTTTTTATTGTCAATTAGAGTATTTAAAAATTCAACATACTTAAGTTGAATAATATTATTATGGAATGGATTAGATAATGAAAAAATCTAATACAAGATAAACTACTCCTGTTTGTGTGGGTGGTAGTGATGACCGTAACACGACAGAGATGACAGACTGAGAGGGAACTGAGTGTCTTCTAAGCAGGGATTTAGGCCTCATTAGAGTAGCTAGGATGGGCTAACATCTCAACCCACGACGCATTGCGGTTAGACCTCGCTCGTCACTTGGCTGACGGCCGTGATAGGGTGACATGATGCCACGACACAAAGGCATACATTGTACTTTGGAAACTTCTGTTAAGATTTCAATTAACACTGAATATAATGATAATGAATCTTTAATTTATCAAATTTCCTTCTTGTGTAAAATTTCGGCCTAAAATCATCTAAATAGGAGATCTAAACATCTTCGGATATATAAATAGAATGAGACGATGATTATACAGTAAAGAAAAATTAATTCTTAATATATTCATAAGAAGTGAACACTATTTGATACCATATATTGTAAGAAAATAAAATAAATGAAAACCTAAATTACACATTCTTATTTGACAACAAACACTATGTTAATTACTTTTCCAATGAAATAACAATTTATGCACTGTTACTAGTGTCGTAAAACCGAATTTCACTCTTCCTTATACTTGTCAACAATGTTCTTCAGTTGGAATCTTTTACGGGCATTTATCTGACATTTTGAAGTTCCGTAGTTCATCTAAGCGAATTGCTTCTCCTAGGTAGTAGTTAGTTGAAATGTACGCATGGTTTTTAATAAATAGTATAATACTTTAATATCAGACAAATGTATTACGAGACACATTTGTCTACAATAATGAATAAAAAATTGATTTAGGCAAAAATATGCGGTAGATTTCCTTAGAACTACTACGAGAAACCTTTAAACTATCTGGGAGACCATTGCTGAATGGTAAACGATGCTAATTTAAATCTATTTTTAAAATGGTTTCGATGAACAGAACCAGTAGACTTCTGCCATACCAACTTGATGCATCCATAAGTATATTTCCGACCCTCACACATACATGTCTGTACTTGTCTCGTGATTGAAATGCGGTACACGAAAATATACCATCCCCGAAGTAAAGCCCCCCCCCCCCCAGGGGACTTACATCTAGAAAGAACGTTTGGCCAACACGGGGCCCTGAGCTGAGTCTGGTATTATTTCCACTTACTTGTGCGAGGCTCCTTCCATTCTCTTTCCTGACCTTCCTTGGTCACCTCTTGTTCTTTTCAATCCCGACGCTATTAGCGCTAGTGTATCTTTCATTTTCCTCTTTCTTCTTCTTTTTTAAAACGATATATGTAATGCTTTGTGATATGTTGATATTTGAGTTTTGAATTGTAATTCAAGAGGGTTTTTAATGGGTACGGTTGAGTTGCTCGGCAAGTCCCACACGCGGTGAGAGTGATGTTGGCTCTCCGTAGTGCGTAATTGCATTTTCCATACCTGTACAAGTTTTTAGGGCTGTAATGACCTAGATGCCATTGCATTATTTTTTTAAATGCAAACATAGACAGTGTTCCGATAGCGAGTAGCTAGCAAAACGTGTTAATGCGTGTGTGATCGGACTATATCTGAGAGTTGGTTTGATCATAGACTTCCTTCACAGTTCACTACTACATCAGACAGATGGCGGCAAGCGGAGCGACGGCGCGGCGGCGCGGTGCGGCGCGACCTTTGTATCCGTCTCTGACATCGGCGCCGCGCCGGTGGCGGAACGACCTGACACTGAAGGAAAAAGGCCGACGCGGTCACGAGAACTTTACAANCGGAACGACCTGACACTGAAGGAAAAAGGCCGACGCGGTCACGAGAACTTTACAACACGAACGATTGTGAATCGAACGAACACGGATGAGTAGCCACTTCTATGGAAGGTGGGATTTGGCGGCACAAGGGATGCCAATGGTTGGATGCATCTTGCTTCGAAAGGATATATCAGTGGTAAAGGTCGGGCTATACTTGATCTGCGGTTCCGTGCTAGTTGTGTCCTTGATTCCGTTTCCTTGTTATAGGCCGGGCAATGGGTAAAAAATGTCCGGGAAATTTTGAGAAGGAAGGGAGTAGTTATATCGTGTTAATACTGAAACCGTATTTTTTTTGCAGGAGAGTAGAAGTGGTCAATTTTGGTCAATAAACACTCAAAATATGAAATTTTTCATGTTTTTTNTGGTCAATAAACACTCAAAATATGAAATTTTTCTTGTTTTTTAAAGTCCAGAATCAATACCAGAGTCTATAAATTTTCTTTAAAAAATATATAAAATTAAAAACTGCAAACTTTGCACACGATTTTCATTGTTACACGTTCCAACATAATTTTGACTTATTTTCAAAAGCGTCACTTATTCATTTCACAGATTCATATTCAACTGTTACCGTTACATATTTTAATAACTGCACATTTTACAATGCAACAGTGGAAATCAGGTGTTCCCATCCTGTGTAACGTGGGTAAAGTCTTAATAAACATCCGTCTTTATAGTGCATAATGTATTAAAAACCATTCTTTTTCTATATGTACTTGTTATGAATACAGAAAAAAAAAATTAAGTTTAGATATAATCTGGAACACACTTAGATTACTGTAACTTAATGTGAAATTCAAGGTTTGTATTAAAACGAGGGTTGCCAGGGTATTTCCTGCTTTCTAAATATTTTCCTCACTTTTACATCTTATGTTTATTCCCAACCAGAGAAAAATAATTCCACATCTCGCAATCGTCAATAATACTTGTCAAAATAAGTATTTATTTCAACTGATGTGTGAATAATGTTTCATGGAATGTTTGTACATCATTAAAATAACGCACATTAGAAATTTATTGTATTATTTATTAGTATTATATTAAAAATAAATTAAATCATGATACAATACGAGCTGAGAGAACTCATGCTCACACAATTCACGTCTCTCATTCGCAACTTTAGTGGTTCAGGGGAATTACAAAGCAATGAGAGGAGGAAGGGTGGCGTTTGATTACGGGAGATAGTGAAGTTACGAGAATTATCTGTGCGATATAACTCAACGTAATATTTTGTGCACCTCTTTTTCACAAATAGCTGTGTATTAAAAGAGATCTAAAGAAACCTAAAGAGAAATTTGATCTTCACGTAAAATTTCTTACTTCNTGTGCACCTCTTTTACACAAATAGCTGTATATTAAAAGAGATCTAAAGAAACCTAAAGAGAAATTTGATCTTCACGTAAAATTTCTTACTTCAACGTCATATAAGCAAAAAATGTTACAGAAAACACCGTATGCAAATTTCATTGTTCACAAAAAATTTAAAAGTAGAAATGTTCTAAAAGTTGACTTGCATACAAAGCAAATGCTTATATGTTGGTTTTCTTTTCATCAGTTCAAAAAAAAAACAGTTCTGAATTTTTGCAATGTAAATTGGGGGTACTTCGTAATTGTTTGATTGTTTTCGGACCATGGTTGTAAGGAGGAAGAGGTACTAACTAACTCTACCTGCAGGAACTGTCGTAATGATTCATATAAGTTAATTTTTTTGTCTTGATTAATCGATTTTTTCATATTTCTTTGAAATAACCTTTACTTTTCTATTGTTATATATCCATTAGAATTTGATAGAACTAATAATTGATATTAAAATTATTTTTTTTTGCGAAATCATATTGGTAAAATTCCACAGAAATGAAACGCGTCAATGGTAATTTACAGGGACCTATGAATGAAATTATTTCATTGCCTCCCCACAAAGACTTTGCCTTAGTTGAAATCAACTGAGTTGAGAGTTACATTACCATTCNACTTGAATTTTACCCTCATAATGAAATTTCAGGACTTAAAAATAAATCCCTTAAATGTTTGGGACGATATGTAAAAACTCATAGCTGAAATTAAACCCAGTGACACATAAAATAGCATAACCATCTTTTTGTTTCATCAGTGCCATGTGATATCCTGATTTCAGAAGGTGTACAATTGTCTAACGTCTTGTTAGCTTATCAAAGTGAGTTCAAAATAGTTGTTTTTTTTGTACTCGTTTGTTATAATTTTTGGTCGAGTTCTTTTTTAATGTGATAACCTTTTAGTTTGTAAAAACATATGATAAAATATATGGTAATAATATATTCTTTTACATTTTTGTAACCTTCTGAGCCCTGAAATGAAATTAATCATATATAAATTACTTTATTTATTTATTTATTGAATTTAAAAGTGAATTGATATACTTTTTAAAAACTTTAGAAAATTTAAAAACTATGTCTTGTTTTTTTAAGTACTATGTCTTATAAAAATTTAAATACTATACGCTCATGTTGGTCAAAATTATTTTTAGTGTTTCTTTAACTTGAATTAATAAATTATTCTTTAACTTAAATTAATAAATTGTTCTTTACTGGTTAATCAAATTATTAGTTTTGCTTATGACTCCTCAATAGATTAATTGATTGTTAGTGACAATATTTTCATCTCCATTGGTGACATTTTGATAGCACCAAAGAAGTCTGGTTTTTATGTTTTATATTTTTTTGATATCTTGTAACATTTTCTTATTCTTCGTTTCATAAAATGGTTGAAACAAACTAAACCTTTACATTATTCACAAATCATTTTTGCTGACATTTTTTTCTACTTGTGTATTTAAACAAGATACGAATCGTAACAAAAATTCAGATTTCATGAAATCAAACATTTTTGTAAAAAGAGTTTAATTTAAAAAGGCTCATATTCCATCTTAACAGTAATCTCGGCAAGGAGCAGTCACAATCCGCTCCGTTTTCCAGCAAGTACTGGTGCTGCTTGTCGTAGCCACATCCTGATCACAGGTCGGTTCTGTCAGATTGCTGTCACAGTAAGACGCGTCGCAGTTACAGAATACCTTGCTAGTCATATTCACCGTTACCATGGTCAAAATTAACAGACGCTATTGTACCTTCGTTTTCTTGTCATACCGACACAGTAATACTGAGAAACCGTGTCGGATCAAGGGGGGGGGTAAGGGGGTTATAGCCCCCCCCCCCCNAAATTGAAATTGATAAATAATATACTTTGTAAAAGTGTTTCCAGATTAATAATTGATATAAGTTATAATTGAGATTGTTATTAATAATATAATTGTTATTTTTATTAAAAATATCAGATTAACAAAATTAATAGTAGGATATTAATATAATTAATAATATTTTATTAATAACTTTAATAAAAAATGTTTTTTGTGTTTAATAATTCCAAATTGTTAATTATTTATTTTGTGCATTTTATTTAAAGGTAATATTAGTAAAATTTGTGTTGTAAAACCATGATTTTAAAACAAAAATGCTCCCCGTTTATGGTCTAGATCCGCCGCTGCCGGGAAACAATGGTGATTCTGGAAACAGATACCCTTCTATGTCTTTCCTGGTATTATAAATTTATGAAATTAAATTATGACAAATTGGTAAGCAAAATTTTTAATAAAAACTGAAAATAAAATCTGAATGGTGTTTTAAAACGCTAACTAACGTAAATAATAGCTGGTGATAAATCAACTATAATTAAAAATCAAGTATTAAAAAATACACGACACCTAATGACGACACAAAAAGACAAGGAAAGTTTTAACAGGAAGTAAATTCTAGGATTTGATTTCTTCAGTCACAGTCATTGGTCTGGTAACGCAATTCTCGTCAACTGTGTTACTGGACGAGTTCTAAANTGACAATTTTTTCCTGAACCAACACATCGGTATTCCATCCTGGGAAACAAATAATGTTTTAAACAATATATTATTACTTATTACTGTTAGATATATATATGTGTGTGGCTTTACGGCTCATGTCGACATCAAAGGTCATTGGAGCCCGAAAAACTTGTAGAGGTAGGGAAAATGCAGTTACGCACTAAGGAGAGCCAACATGACTACCCCCGTGTGTGGGACTCGTCGAATGATTCAACCCTACCCACTAAAAACCCTCCTGATTTACAATAGATCCAAAGATAAATCAAAATATAAGAAAAAAGAATTGTATGAAAGCATTCTAAAAATCGAAAATAAAGAAAAGAATAAATTTCGAGAAAAAATAAACGAAATTAAAATTAAACAAATTTAAATCCTAACCCTCCCGAGAAATTGTGGGAGGAGCCCCGTTTCGTTNATTCTCGTCAACTGTGTTACTGGACGAGTTCTAAAGCAGTGACAATTTTTTCCTGAACCAACACATCGGAATTCCATCCTGGGAAACAAATAATGTTTTAAACAATATATTATTACTGTTAGAGAACTGAACAAGCAATTGTGAGTCGTATGCACTATCGTTAAAGTGGGGCCAGGCAAAAAACAACTTCAAACTCTCCTCTGCATATCCAATTGAAGAGAACGTACATAAAACCGAAATCTTTGTATACACCTTTTTTTTTTGCATTAAAAGTTAATCATTCATTCCTCTTGATGTTTTGATAACTTTCTTCAGCCCGATATATGTATTTCTGTACCGCTGTCTCCACAGTATATCATATTCAAAAGAAATAAATTAATAATATTATCTGATATCGAAAGGAAATTTTTTTTTTGAAACGTATTACTCACTTGTGGGAAGTTTAAATCAATCGATTGATTTGTCTTCATCGTCAGTTCAATAAGTATATGATATCTTGAGTTTTGATCACAATACATCCCTTCTGCAGATCGCCTACTTTTCGACTTTCATTGTCATTTTCAGGGCTCTCTGCAACCGTAAGTGAAACTCACCACCAACCATATCACTACAGCAACATTTTGCTGTAGTGCGCTGGTTATAAACTGCAACAGAATTTTTTGTGATAATGGTTACAGAGAACCCTGAAGATAAGTGAATAAAAGTCGAATGAAGATGACGATCTGAAGAAGGACGTACTTATTGTGACACAAACTCAAGATATCATATGCTTCATCGTATTACAATTCCGAGCACATCGATTGTTACCGTCCTCTCGTTCTCTCTTGCTTTAGAGCATCCATTCTCTGCCTAGTCCTCAGGGCTGAACGAAAACAGCACGCGGTGTGTTGAAGTACGCTCACGCGGGCGGGATGGAGGTGGGTGGAAGGAATGAGGGTTGCGAAAATGTGAGGATGACAACGAGGAGGCGTAGTTCCGAAACTGTGTCGACACAGGTTCCTAACACGTTTATTACACCTGAGTGCCACCGCGCGCTTGTTGAGACGGAGCTTCGTGCTAGCGATAGTGGGTGTGTTGGTGTCGCCGAAAGCTACGAGAGAGAAGTGAGAGAAAAAGGAATAGTAGAGGATTCACTGGTCTGGAACGAATTGGAATCGTGAAGGTGGGAAAGGCACACAAAATGAACATGAATGGGGTACCTTACTGAAGATGGATTTCGGAGCCGAGGTGGACGTTAGTCTTTGTAGTAGAGGAAGAGATATTGTATACGTTTGTTTTATCTACGCGAGATGAATGTGACTGTGAAAGTGTTATACTCACGGCATGTTCACGTACGATTTGGATATATTAGCAATACATAAATTACACATACGTTTGCAATAAATAAATTTATTGTAAGAATTAAATCACGTTTATGTATTAATTCATTATCTTGTTATGGAATATATAACGTACGAAACATAAAGGAATATTATCTAGTACAAAGATGCAAGTAAAAATTGAAAACTCATATGACTTCGTAATTAGGACATTACACAAAATGTATTCAATCGTACATTACAAACAATTTGATATTGTGAGATTCCTTATTAAAATATCCTGGAAAATTTTATGAAATACAGTCATGGATTTGAATACATTTTGCGTAATGACCTAGTTACGAAAATGCAAAATTAGTCAAGATACTTGCGGTGGGAATTATTAAAAGTCTCTAAAAGAATCAGGTAGACCGAAGACGATGGTAGTAGAAACATTGGCGGCAGATATTCTTAAAAAATAACAAATTCTTGGATCATTTAAATAAACACAACTATAATTTCGATAAACGTATCTTTAATTCCAAATCAAGTGGAAGAAAAATTTTTGTTTGTTACGCAATTATTGTCTTGAATGATACATTGAAAGGCGTTTCTATGTTGCTCATTGTTTTATTGGTATAAAGCTTTTTCGGCTGCATAGCAGCCATCGTCAGTAACATACACTGAAAAATATATAGGTACATAAAATGACACTAATAAAAATAGAAACATAATATGAAAGTATACAATAATTCAGTAAAACAGTATCGAAAGAAGTGTAAGTTTTGTTGTTGTTGAAATAAAGAAAGGGAAGAACAATGAAAAATGAATAAAAGAAACTCGCTGCCTTCCACTCCATGGTCCATCGTCTGTTCACCATTCCACTCTCACAAGATAAAATCAAAAAGAAATGGACACAATAAAATTATAGCATCAAACAATGACTACAATACCTCTCTCATTGATAATATAATCACTAAGAAAGTTAGATTATATCACACGAAGAACCTCACATCACTTACTCCAAACAATAATATTCAAAACAGACATACAATCCCTTTCATAGACCCTCTCTCACTTAAAATCGCTAATTCATTAAAACATTTCAAAATTCACACTACCTTCTTCTCTCCACAAACACTTAATACAACCTTATCATACACTAAGGACCCCACTCCCCATCTCCTCCGATGTGGAGTGTATGCTCTCACAAGAGTGATTGTCCCTCCGTGTATGTGGGGCAGTCTGGACGAACATTCAAACAAAGGGTACAAGAACACATAAATGCATGGAAAAATAACAGCAAAGTCTCACACATCGCCAACCACCTAGTAGAAAACACACACACATTTAACATTGAAAAGAATTTTTATATTTTAGAAGTAGAAAACAGATTTTGGCCCCTGATCAAATTAGACATTTTACATATCCACAGTATTCTAAAAACCAACAACATTTCCCTATTAAATGATATATTCCTCAATACTCAGGTATGTAATTTTGTCGATTTGCTCATTGTGTATTTGTTTTCTTTTATTCATTTTTCATTGTTCTTCCCTTTCTTTATTTCAACAACAACAATAATAATTACTCTTCTTTCGATACTGTTTTACTGAATTATTGTATACTTCCATATTATGTATCTATTTTTATTATTGTCATTTTATGTACATATATATTTTTCAGTGTATGTTACTGACGATGGCTGCTATGCAGCCGAAAAAGCTTTATACCAATAAAACAATGAGCAACATAGAAACGCCTTTCAACTTATCATTCTTTGATAATGTTGCTTACGCTCCACAATTACCAAGTAAATTATTGTCTTGTAATGGGTCTAGTCTAATAAATGTTTAAATCTTTCTAAAACGTTCCAAATTGACACTAGAAACAGCAGACCTGTAGTGGCGACGTATTAAACCACAGCCAACGACGTATGAGTTACAGGCGAACTTACGAACGCTTATGGAGGTACGATACCATCCATGCAGCGGAGCAAGACTGGAGTTGAACATTAACTAAAATCTCCTGTCACAGTACGTTACTCGAGAAACATCGCCAAGTTAAAGAGAAGCGAAAGTAATTAAGGATGTAGTGCAGTCGAGGAATCTGAAGGGTTGAGTTGAGTACGATACCGAAAGCAATGGTTTCTACGACCGCATAGGGCAATATAGCAATATTTGGTAGATCCAAGTTCGATTTATCAGATTTTGCCAGTTTTCATGCCTCAATATACCCACCAGATTTTATCACTTCCCGTCATCCGGTTCGGGAAGGTGAGACTGGCATTATCTCTTGAGTTGTAACTTTGATATAAGATAGGAACTGCACCGCTTCATTTATATCGTAAACCCGTATGCAAAAGTTTCAGTCACAGTATATTATAATAATGGAGGATATAATGAAGATAGTGCACCGAGAGAACAGGTTTAGATGTGAGATCTAAATTCAAAAGATTTCTCTAAGCCATTGAATGTGACATGCAAAGCTAATAATGTCCGAGCAAAGCTAACATGTTTTCATAGTGTGTTTGTTGTTCTGTACACATTTCTGGAACAGCAAAATACCGGGTTGGCGCTAAGATCACACCCCACGTAGAACTTTAGTCGTAGCGACGTCGTCAATGACGACGTTACCATAGCGTACGCATGTAACGTCGATTCGACTAAAGAGAACGACATATTTACGAAGTCATTAGATGACAGATTAAAAATCCTGAACGTTGTACGAAACGCAAATTCGACGTCGGGTTACGATGCGTTGACGACGTTGCCAAAACTCGTGAGAAAACGTTTTTTCGGCGTCAACACGTCTGCGTGTTTTCTTCTCTGAACGTCTTTCCTTATGATGTTCAAATATCATTTCTATGACTTATATTATCCATCATTTTACCTTGTATAATTTTATCGCACACGCTACGTTGCGGACGTTCTTCTTCAACGTCCATTTGCTGGCATCCAACAGCGGCGTGATTTGATCATAGTACTTTGTTTTTCGAGGTGAGGACGCTACCACTGGGCTACTACAGCACGGCAATGTAAGCTAAATTTTTATCTTCATGTGTTGTGCAGTCTTAGTATTGGTATCGTGAATAGTAATCACGTAAAATAGTAACCCTCTCTAAAATCTTAAAAAGAGGTCTTGAAGTACCAAGAAAATATCGTTTATATGAACTCAAACCTTTCTTTATTTTGAAATTAATTCTTATTATATTAATTAATATTATATTATTAAATAGTATTTTTCAAAATAACAATTAGGTAACATCAACCAACAAAACTTCAAAATACGTCGAGACAGTTTTCGTTATTTCGACCTCTTGATTATTACCACGTCATATCGACTTCAAGTTTCGGGCGATGCGACATCGGGACTCGATATCGACGTCAAGACAACGTAGTTTATTTTCGTCGTTGATCTTCGACGTCGTAACTACATGGCGATGATCGTGAAGTCAGCTCAACGTCGCCGATTCCTGCATGGGACACTATGAGAAGTGGTACAGTGGATCAGATTGATGATGTCTTGATGGCTTGTACGGTTCAGTTCAAAGAGGAATTAGAACTGTGAAATTGGGTGTTATGTTTATACTGGGTTAAAGGCTATGGAAAGTATGGTAGTAACATAGAGCACAATTATTGTTAGTTTAGGTATATTTATTAAAACTGGTGGTAATAGTTTAGGCTGTGAGTAGGCAACGGAGTCAGCCAAGACAAGTCCTCGCGCGCACGACTTCTGTGTCAGACAATGTTGAGATGCCGCCACTGTTTGCACGGGCGACAAATGAACGCCGATGCTTTGCTGCCTTGCTTCTGAGTCAGACAAAGGATTATTCCGGCTGGGTTTCGTTGCCACAGCCTCCGGGGAAAAGGTGGAGGGTTAGTTAGAGACAGAGAAGTGTTGGGTGCAACTTTTGACGATTCATCGTGTGCCTCCTGACTCGGTCTTTGTTCCTCTTGCTTCGGTGCTACTACCTTCTCCGCGTGCCTTTCACCTCCACTGCTTGCTTCGCTGGCTGTGACATCTGGGGTAATGACTATTTTTTGCTCGCTAAATATCTTATGCAGCGCAAATACTGAGTTACTTGTTTTAGAAACACGCTTCCTATAAACCTTTCACACTGGGAAATTGTAGATTATTAGGTAATTAATAACTTTTGCTATTGGAAAAATCATGTTAATGTTTTCTAATTTGTATTAAAATGATATTTTTTTTAAATTTACCACGAATCACCAAATTCATTTACCAATCACTCAGGGGATGAAAAGAAAATGTCCTAGTATTATATAAAAAAGGACCTCATAATTAACATAGAGTTATATTTGAATACGAGAAATCAATACCGAAATTTTACTTCATGAGATGTAAAAGAGAAAAAAATCATACTTTGAACCAAAGATTCTAAATTTCAAACTTAAGGTACCTGATGAGATAAATACTTAAAGTTTTAATAATTCTTATGGTTTTAAGATCCAATTTATTTTGATTAGTTTCTTTTTTATTATCACCTATATATATCCTTTCTTTATGCAGCCGCATGCTAATCATTCTTTTTTTTTGTGTGGCAGTTTTCTATGGTCAAGTCGTGAGTCGTTCGTCACACAATCTTTGGATATATCATACCTTATAGAATAAGCTTAAACATTGTAGTAAATTTGTAGTAAAATAACTAATGCATTTCACTTGTTTAAAAATAAAACTGTTCATTTAGCAGAGAAAATAAATTTGTCACGATTAACACAGGTGTTCTTATAACTGTCATGTAGCGTTGTAATAATATATTAATACTTTGGCATTCGTTCAGAAATTATATTCGTGGTTTTGTGTAAGAGTATCAATTGAGCTAAATGATTTTTACCGTATTTCTAAAGGAAACATGTTGTTCCATGTCGGGTTTATAGAACTCTTTACATATACGTCAATTTAAGACTTCTTAATAGAATCTTGTGACCATTTAGTTACTGTATATATCCAATATAATGTAACGAAATAATATTTAGTTTTAATTCATCGTCTGTGAGAACCTGGAAAGGCATTAGTAGGCAATATAATATAGTGGATAACCTAAATGCGTGGTAGCATATTGCCTGCACATACTGTATTTCTATGTAATATATAAAATATCATCGGAGACTCCACGATTTATTTAGTGTCATTTCAAAATTCAAATTTTAATTATGTTATGTAGAATGAAAATGGGGGACGTGACCAAGATTCAAACCCAGGACCTTGAGCTTAGCGCGCTCATGCGCTTACCGACTGACCATCCCGTTCGCCTCCAGGGTCTGTCCTCCATCCTCATTGAACTTGCGAGACCCAAAGACCTCTCGGATGGTCTCGTAGAGACTACGCTCCTCATATGTGGCGACTCCCTTAGGAAGTACTTTGTTTTGGGTCGTATTTTCCATTTCTGGTTCACAAACACATAGAAATCTCTTAGATTGTGGTGTTATATATTATGTATGTTCGTTACCTGGCGGTGAGGTTCACCGCAATTTAAGAGATTTCTATGTGTTTGTGAACCAAATTCAAATATATTAGTATGCAGTATAGTTAGCCATTGTGCCAATAAAGTTACGTTCATTTTCAGCATAACTGGACGGAGTAAATCACATAAATGAAGTATCGTACTTTAAAGCATTCAAAGATATGCCGGTAATATCTATTTTATCATTTTTCAGAGATAACTGATTTTAAAAAATTACACGAAGAAAAAAAGTTTCTTGACTTATTTACTTGAAAATTGATATTACTTGACCACTTGTGTCCTGACAATAAACAAAAGTGACGCGTCTGATCTCACTGGTACAGAAAATATTTATATGAGTGTTACGTGATGTGCATTGTCATATACTTTTCATAACTGTACTTATGTTCTGTTTGCGTTGTTAATGCTAAAAATGAAACATGGTGAAAGCGGACTATAACTAGTAGATAGAGGACAGTAGTATTTGCCATGTTATCCAGGTAAATAAAATAATCTTGCAAAATAAATGGAAACGTTCATATTATCGTACAGAATGTTAGTTTCATTTATTTTCCTGGCCAAATTTAAAGTTTAGAAAGCCCACTTTTAGAAAAATACCACCATTTTTGGATATGATTTTAGAATCAAGAAATACATAAAAGAGACGGATTTGATTAATTAACCTTTGACATCTTTAGATTTATGAAAAAAATATATTAAAGAGAGATTTATGATGAATTTTGAGAATTTACGTTCATTAGCGTGCATTAAAAGATCTAATAATGTGTTTTTGTCGTATTTGATTTCACAATTAGTATTCTGAAAGGAAATTTTCTCTGTTGGTAACGAGATTCGTTTATATAATTTTTACATTTTATTCTTGATGAATTCAGGCGAAGACTTCTTTTAAAAATGATGTTTCAAGTTTATTAATATGAGGTTAAAGTTAACCGTATCGCCTGTACATTTTTGAAACGTTAGAATTTTGTTTTGTTATCTCCGGTCTCCGACCATCCAACAATTTTTTCCATTCTCTTTTCACACTCTATATGCCTCGTATACGCGTCCCTTCTGCTTACCAGACTTTCTTTGTCATCCTCAGTTTTCCACAGCGGGAAACTAGTGTGTGTTTTTCCGCAAAGATTGGCACTCTGCGTAAAAACTCGGGGACTTTTTTTTTATCCCTACAGTTGCCCAACCCACTCGTCAAAACAGTTCACTGAAATGAAATATGCAGATTCACTTCGGACATCACATAAAGTCCCTGTCCGTTTCTCACCCTCCTTTCGCCCCTCGTATTCACAGCAAGTGACCTACAGTAGACAAACACGTATCTGCTTGCACTCGACTCAACTCACCGTTGATGTTTCCCTGGAGATCTTTCTAGAGCGGAAGAGTTAAAGAGCAATCAACTTACTCAGCGATTTAACTTTTTTATTTTATTTTAACTTATTTTCAATGCAGCGATTTGACTTTTAAAAAATGTATTTTGGGTCATATAGAGGTAGAAATTAAGGAGTCAGCATGGTTCAGTGGATAGAGCACTGAGCTGCTGTCTGGATTCGATCTCTGGTGGGGTGTGGGACTTTTATGACACCTCAACATCCAGACGCACCCCCAAGCCTAATCAGCCTGCTGTAAAATGAGTTTGAACCCGGATCAATCCTGGGTTCAAACTGACCGGAGCGAGATGATGGTCACGTCTTATCGTAGCATCTTACGTAGCGTCTTACAGTTAGAAAGATAATAATTGAACGATAAACTGCTTGTTTGGAAAAATTATTATTTGAAAAATGAAAATGAGTAAATATTTCGCGATGAGAAAAAGTTTAAGTCTAGCGTCTTAACTTCTCTGCTCTTCTTAATGTCATTTTACCTCAACTATTGTTTTCGTGTATTATTGATTGTAGGCCACTGAGGATGGCAGCGTATGTTGTCGAAAGTCGTTTTGGCATAATAAAATGATTTTTGATTCTGACTATAACTTTTATTTTGTGTCAAGTTCAGAAAACAGAACATACAACAATGACCTAATTGTAAATGTTGATTAACTAGAATGGTCTATGAGAACTGTGTTTACTTAACTCATTTTCCCTTGTCTTGAAGGTGTAAAAGATGGAGGATGATACGTTTTCTTTTGATATTGCAAGGTTACCGAATGCCCTCCCTGACACACCTCCTTGAGGCGGGTGATGCACAAATGGCATGAGGGAGAATGATTATGAATGAATGTTGTGGTGAAGTGATAGGCAGGGAAAATGAAAGAAGGAATATCATTGACTGTTTTTAATAAATTCTAACAGAATATGTTGAAGTTGCGTCGTTACTATTTCATTGCAGAAGATGCGTCCAATCTATGATCAAATTTTTATAACATCCAAATGCAATAAATGTTTAGATTTCATATTGTTACGTTCACAAGACTTGGCGAATTTTTAATGAAATATAGAGATTCACCATATGATTTACTGAACTATTGGGACTCAGTTATTATTTTCTTTGGCAGTAAACCCGTGATACATATTTCTGTCACGTTCATAATGAAGTATGGTTACTCAAAGTTAAAAAAAAAGAATAGGAAGAAGAGACGAGGTAACGTCCTGAGACTTGTCTCCGATTTTACTCTCCAAGTAGCAGTGTGTCTTAGAGGTTAAATGAGAATCTAAGGCATCCGACCAAGAACTGCTCTTGTTTGTATTCTGTAAATTTTTTTTCTCGTTGTTCTTGAAGAACTCCACATTCCTGTAAACACAAAGTTGGGCTGTAAATTATTCAAGTTGTTTACTCTTTAGTACAGTGCTTCCATTGTAGACTTAATCGTGGTAATTAAAATTGAAACAGCGTTTCTTGAAAAAGTTATTTGTGGGCGTTCCCAGGAATTCCGTTGTTCCAGTTTGACGACAGATGTGTGGTTTTAGACAGTACGATCAGTGACAGGTTAGATCGATATACATGTATATAAAGAACAGTGCTCGTTGTATGTTGTAGTAACATCTAGATCTTTTCTTAATTTGCGCTGTCAGGGTTCTATAAATAGAATACTCCAGTCATTGCTAATATTTCTACCTAAATCTCGTTTTAAATGAGAAATATTTCAAGTTTTAAATTATTTAGTATTGAATGAAGTTGAACCGTATTGTATTCATGAAAAAATACGAACTTCATTTGATTTACATAGTATTTTTAATGCTATACAAAGTTTTCAATTGTTGGTAAATTATTTACCTTTCATAATTTTCGCCACTTTGTATATTTTGTATCTTAGTATTCTAATTTCTGCCAAAATATTGTACTCAACCTAATCGTTGAGTCCATTGATATCCAACTTCAATAAGAATTTAAATTCAATAGGAATAAATCAACCCGATTTAAATTCATTTTTTACCTTTTTACAATATATATTTTGCTTTTTATTATACATAAACAAATAGACAATTAGTAACTATTTAACACATTGGTTAGGAATCAAACGTGTCCATAAGTTCGCCGGATCTTGGACTTCATCGTGTAAGTTATCACTTCACTGTACAATTAAAAAACACTTGAGTTTACAATTAATGCTACAATACATATTACACAAAATATACCTTTTACCGGAGCATCCGTTGCTAGGATAGTTAATGCGTGATACGAGGATGGATTAAATTATTCAAAATTATAATTGTATTATCCTGTGAGGATATGTGACCATGTCTATCTCCACACCACATACTTAATCATGAATTAAGTTTCCTCACGACGTCGCTGAGGAAAGAGAATTAGGTGCAATAAAGAATATATCCTACTTGGCGTGCTTCATATACAGATACAAATAAGATATCAAGAAATAAGCTCTACATAAAAGTCCAACACTCTTTGAAGGAAGAATTGAAGTCTCAAAAACGATACATTTCATTTAAATGCATACAGTCAAATAATTTTTAAGTTGAATTAGTTTCTTTGTTTATATTTAAATAACTTTCTGAGTTTGTCTGATCAGTAATATTAATCATTAACAATAATCTATTTGTAATAAAACTTTATTTACAAAGAAAGTATTATGATGTAAACTTACTTGCCTGCTTTGTAAGCTGCATTGCCGGTCATTATCATTTATGCCAAGCAATGGTGGAGAGGATAAAAACCGCGCAAGACATTTAAATATCTCCTCAGAATGAGTAATGACATCTTTAAAAAATATTTAAAAATAAACATAGATATCTGACAAGAGTTTTAAAAATATTCTCTAAATGTAGAAGATTCGAAAAGTAATTTATTCTCGAAAAAATTAAAATATTTAATCCTCAGTGGGTTGTACGTACCGTATGTTGCGCCAGTTAATTTGAGAAGATTTATTCATTTAAGAGGAATATGGAATGGGAACGAACATTTATAATTCTTATTTTAAATTTCCTTCATCCAGAAAGTTGTTGTACGTGCATTTGTTCTACCGCATTATTAATTAACCGTATTATGTAGTATTTTACTGTTCAACATTATTCATACGGTGAGGAAGAAATAAAGTACCGTGTTATCAAGTAAATACATTTCTACCAAAATGTACTGCCGTCTCTGTGATACATAACTGCCTCGTCCCAAAACAGTCGCGTATCAAACGACGCACTCCAATGGACGCCACCTGACGCGCGGGCGGCGAGGTGTAACGGACCGTTGATTTGCAACAATACGTCTGATGGCGGCGGCAGCGACAGACCTTTGACGAATCGTCCACTCTAATACAGCACGAGGGAGTTATATGCGAGAGGATAGAGGAGGACGAAACGGAGGAGGTGAAAAAGGGGAAGAGAGAAAGTGGATGGGAGAACAAGAGACTTTGTCCATTAAATTCGCGGCTCTTCATTCGCGCTCGGACAGAGAATGATCACTTCATTACGTGCGCGAGTGGGAGAGAAGAAGCGGAGAAAGAGGAATGGGAAAGAGGAAGAGAATGAGGTGGAGAGATATGGGATCCTCGCATACACTAAATCTCTGAAGCATGCCAACAAGTGAGTACTTAAGTGAGGATGGACTGCTACGTGCTAACATTGGATCTGTTCTTTTCGTCTTAAGTCGTTGGGGTATATTTCAAGAATGCAATAAGAATATATGATGTAAAAACATACATATATGTATTCACCACAGGTATGACGATGGGCCGGCGTGTCATATCTTCATCGAGCACGTTCTTATGAAAAGTTTCTTTTTTCTTTTCCAAGGATACTTTCCTCTTTGTACTAAATACTTTACTATACCTCAATATGCTCGTAGTTAACTTTTTACTAAAAATCATTATTTAAATATACTGAATGTTGTTTTACAATATTACGAGGACTTGAATTTTAAGTACCGTCTTAACGCAATTCTCAGATATTTCGTTGTACATATTCCTTAAAATTCATTATATTCACTGTAATAATATATTTTATATATTATTTTATTAACATAGTTTAATTTATCCATCCCTTTAGGTTTATATGAAGATAATTGGAATAGTTGGTTTACGATTGATTTATCTGTATATTTAGTAAGATTTATAATACTTTTTTAACTTGTATGAACTCTGTTAATGACTTTCTTTGATACAGTCTACAAGATGTACTTGAGAAAATTTGTAAAAGTAACATTAAACAGGTGGCAGTTAAGACATGAAATGGGGAAAATTATATAATACTCTTTTATTACGCAAAGACATTATTACATACAAGAAAAATAAAATCTTTTAGGATGTATCTTGGTGTGAATGACTTAATTCAAACATTTTCATTTTATTATTAGTTTGTCATATTATACAATAATAACACTTCTCGGAAATTATGACTTCAATACAGAAGAGCATTCACCAATAATTGCCTGGTTAAAAATATATTGCACTCAATGTTAACCTCGTTCTAAACTACAATTTAGGTAACGTGTTTCTATTACAATTATGGTCTTATTTTATTAAAAAATGAAAATTTAGACTGATATGACATACTTGTTGCCATAGAATTTAGTTTTATAACATCCGTTCGTAGAAAGAAAGATTTAAATTCTGTAGTCGATATTATTCTTTGGAGTTATCGATATTACAAAATGTAAAAGACTACTACATTTGGCAAGTCTTTTAACGATATAAAAGAATACATATATTAAAAATGAGTGTGTCAAAATTCTAAAAGGAAACAGAAATATGTGCCATTAATCTGAAACATTTTTTATTCAGTCAGCAGTATATTCATTTTGATCACTCCTGTGACATCAAATAAGTGTTACTCTATTTTCAATCAATACGTTTTTTCACAAATCTGTTTTTTTTACAGTAAAAAATGTTTAGAAACCACTTCATAATTATTGAACACAGCTATTTTACTAATTAAATAAGTAAAGACGCACAATCTCTTATGAAATGGACGTTAATTGTAGTACAAATATTATACATTTATTAAAAATGGCTTTCACAGATACAATATTTTTCTTTCGACTTTTTGTCAAGACTGTTAACTACCTAATATAGTTCTTTATATGGACACTAAATACTTTGATGTTGTTTTGATACGTTCTCGAGTGTGAGTGACATATTATGTTTTCTGTATAACTAGGACATTATTAGGATAATCAGTTCGTTCACATTTTTAAATACGTGTCTCTACTTCTTTCGCTTTTAAAAATAATTTTGTTTGTTAAATATTATATTTATTATTTCCGTATTCATTTCATATATTTACTGTAATATTTTTAATCTAATAATGAATATATCAATAGAACAGTTTTTGATGAATGATTATTAAATAGAGGAAGAAATGCAAACACTTTTTACGATCCTTATTACCAAACATGAAATGAATCTGTCTTATTTGATTAATTTAATGAACTATATACTTTTTTCTTGCTGGACAGTGTATTCCAGGAGGTTGATATCATTATTTGTTCTGCCACGCCATTTTTGCATTGAGACCAGAACACCCTATAATAAAAATCGTAATAATCTTTGTGACAAACCTTTTTTTCTAACAGAAACGCGCTTTTTGCGTGTCGTAATGTCTAGAGGAAGTCGTGTTGAAAGCATTGCCTGTTTGGAACATAAAAACTGCAAAGAATATGCTTGATGTCTCTATCCAACTCAGTCCGGTTAATTTATAAGAAGGGTCGTTGGAAATAACGTTTGCAGTCTTTTATTAGTTCACTCCGTAGATTTGGAACAAAAAGTGATTATATCCACCTTAGAAGACTATTTTTTGAATGATTTACTTCTGAAGTTAGATATTGGGCTTAAAATCAACAAAAGTTCACATTTGCAGTTCACGTAGTAGTAACTAACATTTTATTACATACCTGTTATTTTATTTTGTGTTGAAATAATACTTCATAATAAATTAAAGATATCATTTGGATTATAACAATAAAGATATTTTACATAAGGACAAAAAGTTATATAATTAAAGATATCTACTATTTATGGATAACATTGTTTAGTTTCAAAATCATCTCTTTAAAAAATATTGCGTCCTGAGAGTATATAATAGTTTTACGCGGGTTTTCACCATAAAGATATTTTTAATCTTAAATTATTAATAAATACTCTCTCATTACATCCATCAAGTGCGTTATACTCTTTTCAAATAATAGACACATTTACCAATGACCATATCGCCGTCCCAAAAGTATATTGACGTTATTGAAAAAATCGTATCTGTGTAAGACTGTAAACAAATGAGTTTTATGGTATTTTTAGTATTAATTACACGCTAAACAGTTTTGACAAAAAAATACAATTGCGTCATTGCTCTTCCGGGACGGTGATATGTTAATGATGTTTCAAATTACTTGCACGAATCACAATGTACGACGACTTAGGAACCTTGCATGCAAGGCAAGCCACAAGTAATAATGAAACCAAAGATTGAGCTATGACTCTCGTGCCGTAGTAGCTTTCTTCCGACATAAAGCTTCCTGTCCCTCCACCGACCTTGTCCGAGCGTCATGCGCGAGTATCGATGGCGTGCGGAATCGATAAACGAGTGACATTGCACGAGGTAGCTTATGAACGTTGACCACCACAGAAGAAAGTGGAGCTCAGTCATCTTAACGTTTTCAGCGTTTACTCCGAACTTAAGTTTATTTATTAGCCGAGTTCCCGCGATTCCATTTCTGAATTTTAAATAATTGTTGAATCCCTGTTATTATCAACTGAAAATTTTTGTCGTATTGAACTGTCAAAAAAATTGTGAATTTAACCACGTATAAAAAACAAAATAAACTTAAACATAGAAAAAAGCTTTCATTAATATATAGAAAATGGGATTTCTAGAATATCACAATCAGACAACTCTTGGCAATTTGTTTGCTAAGAATATACGTAATATTCATTTAATACCAATTTTATAATCTTTTGTCAAATAATCTAGAAAACATTTCTGTATTAACCTTCTTTAATGTGACCTCAAATTATGTATTTAAAGTTTCCTCAAGTTTGTGTATTATTCGTTTGTTTCCGAGTGCGGATGATTTGCGTTTATCTCTTTTCAAAATTCAAATTTCAAATTTCAAGTTGGAACGATAATGTAGCAGTGACCTCGGTATACAAAATAGGCATAAAAATTCACGTGTCGACTATATTAATTAGTAAGGAAATGGTATATGGTGGTCCGTCAATACAATGTACTTATCTTTCGAACTGTATAAAAATAAATTCAGTGTCCTCGAAAAAGAGGAAACATTTAAAAATATTCTTAGGATTTTTTGTCTAAATAAAGTTTATGTCATTACTGCAATCAGTACCGGATTCCCCGGGTTCAATACCGGATCATAATCCTATTTACTAGGCAAAAGTTATTACTTAGATTGAGTTGCTTGTAAAAAAAAATTACGTATGTAATCGGTTAATTCTCTCTAATCACCATTTAGATCGTGTACATTTTTTATAACAATGGATACAAAATTTAGTACACGAATGAAAAATGAATAATCGAAAGTTAAAGCATACTTTCTTCGTGCGTTTTACAGGTATTGGATTTATGAACAATTTCAATAACGTCTTTTAAAGGATAGAGTAATCCCATTATTCAAAAGAATTTCAATATTTATACTGTAAAAATAAAATTCGGAATTTATCGTAATCGTATAATCGATTTTTTCATTGATTCTACTCATATTTTTTACCAAAAGAGAGTTACAGTGAACAATAATTACTCGGTGAATTGAAACGTTTCCGGAATTTTTGCTATTACCAGCGCAACGAAAATTGTTGTAATATGCTTTTGGGAGCAGTTCCGTGTTTCCGATGGAATTATTTCTACTACAAAAGGGAATGTGAAACAAAACCACTCCCGACGGCATCACGAAAACTAGAGCAGCGCACAACACAACAGGTTCAACGGAGTAGAGCAGCAGACAAAGTCGCATGATACATGAACGTAGCATAATGAGGAAATCAAGACGCAGAAGTTACTGTGCCTGCCACAAAAACCTCAACCTTAGATAACATTAAGGGAGGCCATAGAGCTTAATGGGCTGACTTGGAATGACATAATTACCAATGTGTGTAATAGGTGGTCCTTGGAACGATATGGACGCACTCGGGTAATAAACACAGACTCTCAACCTCAGTTACGAAATGTGTTGATAAGCATATTATATTATCATAACTTATGGGTGAAGTGGGAGTGATTAGTATAGCATAATTTGGTATATGCGATGAGAAGGGGAAAAGAGGTTGTCTAGACTATTTTACTAATTAAATAAGTTACACTAGATCTACACACTTTACAGTCAACAACAAGGATTATTCCATTTTTTCTTCCTTTTTCGACTTAATTTAAAAGAGATATATCGGAATAATGATGAACAAGTGTTCTCTGCTTGTTTTGAGATTGAGTATTTAATTGGTATTGGGGATTTTCTGATTTTTTTATTTTTTAAATTTAGCATTTTAGAATCTATATGGAAAAGATTTTGTAAAAATTTCAGTAAATATTTAGATAATTCAAGAGAATATTTCAATGAAAAATTTAAGACTCCGTTTTCGTTCCGTTTTCGCTCCGTTTGGGGCAACAAAATTTGTGACATATATTATGAGAATATCATGAAATTAACAAAATTTTGAATTTGTTTTCCAATGCCCTAAAGTACTGAGATTCGAAAATACCTTTTGGATAATGACAATATTCCTAATGTGATAATGACAATAACGTTGTAGTCCCAATGTGAAATATATATTTTTTAATATTTGACTCTCAGAAATTTTCAAGGTATTCTTAATTATGAGTATCCGACGGGATTAGTTCTCCCCAAGAATGAAAAAGGAATATTTCGCATGAATTTAGTTGTGAAACTTGGAAAATTAATAAAGTAAGACAATCCATTTTGCGAGAATAGCGGAAATTATTTTTGTGTTTTCCTAATGAAACACGTATGTGTAAAAATGCCCCTAAAGTATTGGCCATAAACTCAATGAAGAAGTCAATTTTTTAAAGTATTATGCAAATACGAAACATGAATGAAATTAATAAAACGGTTGTTTTAATTTTGTGAAAAGATGGATGAACAGAATATTCGGAAAATTAAATATATTTTGGTCGGCATGAGGAAACTCCAAAACAGATATTTTCGTTATATCACATGATCGAAAATTTTCGTGATTACGATGCTTTCTGTACTGCATCCATGGAAATGTAAAGAAGAAGAATTTATTGATACACGATTTTTTTACTGTAGTGAAATATATACTGGCCGTTTCTTGCAATTACAACTATAGATACTTTATTTTCAATATTTAATTTTTACGTAATGAATCTCAATATTTGTAAGTTTTATTTTATTTATTTTGTCTTCCACCTAACTGTTGGACTTGGGAGAGGGAATTGGGAAGGAGAGATGTAGGATTGTCAGGGAACTTATGGTGCCGAACCGACATTTGTTTGGAGTTAATGAGGGCAAATCCCGACACAAACCTCGCCTAGTTCGTCCGAGTAGGGTTTGAACGCACACTCTACGCTACGTTAGTCGCTTTCTTCTAGTTCATTACTTCTAAATCTAGAATTTCATTGAATTACAATGAATGGTTATTAAATCTTTTTCTATTATGTTATAAACATGTAACAAATCATACCACAGAAAGTTACACCTTAATTTCGTTTTAAAAATGCTGCTTAGTAAGTATGTGTGACTTTCCTTCCTCCTGGCAACGTAGACAATAGATGTTCGCGTAAGGACCTCTACGTGAGATCTTGCAAGAGACTCGCCTCTTCGGTTCACAGTATAACGAGGAAGAGGTGTTGAATAGGTCGGAACTAATGATGTGGTTCCCAGCTTGAACTAGAAACACTTCGTTAAGACGATAGGGTAGTTTCACTTAGGTGTACGAGCGCTGGTGACCTGAAAAGAGTGAGATAGATACTTCTTATTTGTCTAACTTCTTAAGCGGAAATTATAATTTAATGAACCTTTTCTTTACATTTGATACCTGGTTTGATTAGGGAAAACTAGATTGGAAATCCAAGTTACAAAATAAATTTTGTTTAAGGGTTTATGAACGTTTCTCAGACATGACGGCAAAAATGATACCCTTTCAATATTTACGTTTATTATTGTCTGAAACTGTGTTTGTTAAATCTTATGATTCATTGTTTTTTTAATTTTATTTTAACGTTCTTCTAGTAGAAATAATTTTCATCTGAACACTACTCTGTCAAGATTTCTGTGATGATGGGAACAATTCAAAATTCTACGAGTTACACGGACGAGATACAAAATCCTTTTTTAGATTAAGACAATAAATTTAAGAAGTAATTGACGTAATAAACTGAGATTAAGAGTAATGATGTTTTGTTTGAATTAGTTAAGTATTGGAAGAGTATTAAACAGTTGATAACTAAAAAGAGCATTTGCGAAACTTACTATCAGTTTAGAAATGAAAAATTAAGAACATTGCGAAATGGAGAAAAATAAATGGAATTTTGGGCAGTAAAACGTTAATATGATCTTTCCCAGCAATGTGGTGTAGTTAAATCTTCAATAAATAATAAACAAATTTGATTTGAATTATTTATTTCTTCATGAAGAAGAAATTTTGGTAAAAATAGTGTCTAATGAGTATTTCACTTTTCAAAATTGTTTTCGATAAAAGACATTTTTTTTTCAAAATTGATAGAGTGAATTTTTGGAGTCAATAAAGAAATTCTCAAAAATAATTCTTATTTTTTTGTTTCTTTTTGTATTTCTACTACTTATCTCCGGAAAATAAATAATATAATGTAAAAAATATAGGAAATAACGATACT
Source organism: Laupala kohalensis (assembly GCA_002313205.1). Lineage (NCBI taxonomy): Eukaryota > Metazoa > Arthropoda > Insecta > Orthoptera > Trigonidiidae > Laupala > Laupala kohalensis. Next base: position 28,339 of record NNCF01126954.1, read on the forward strand.
TTATCTGTATAAACTTTTTCACTAGCTCATTTTCGCTCTACTTTATACTTTCGATTAAACAGAACATATTAGCTATTAATAACCTCATAGAGTAATCAATAACATCAATGAAATTCCGGTGCTTGAGGTAATTGAATTGCAGTGCAGAACACAAATCGGCTTGGTCGTAATCAATGCGATGTAATGAGAGCACATTAGCATTATCGGTTGTTAGCTGGACTGTATATTCATCGAGAAAACCTTAATGTCACTACAATTATACCCATTACTAAATTCTTTGATTGAATATGTTACTGTATTGTCTGCATCATATCTTCTCCTGTCAAATATGACTCAAAATATATTTTTTTGATCTTTGAGCGTTTAACATTAGCTATATTACGAAAATATATTTGGTAAAACAGAGCAATAAATTTCCAAAAATTTGAGGATTTTTAACTAAATATTTTATTTTCCTTTTCGTTCCATAATTGTGCTAGTAGCATACGTACATCAATATTTCAAACAAATATGTTTCTCAGCTTTTACTTGCATTATTTGGAATGATAGTGTAGAACGAAAAAAAAAAGTAAACAAGTACGGATCAATTTTTTTAAAAGTTGTTTCAATTGTGTGCTGAAACAGAGCGTAAGTATAAATATTGTTATTGCAATGCTATATAAACTACTAAGTGAAGGGAAAGGTCGTATTCATACTTTAATGTATTGATATTTACACACTTACGTACATCAGCTGCATAAAAACAACAACAAACAAACAAATTAGGGATAATGCGATTAATTGGGGGTAATTTGTAACTGCCCACTCCAACAAAATAAATACCATAATCTTATACATCATTTGATGAAGTTAATACTCATTTTACGAAATCATTAAAGCCATTATTCTTGATTCTATGACACCTTTTTTAGTTATGCTCTTAACCCCATAATAATCCTAACTACGGTCGTCAAGTATATCCTAATGGATACCTTACACATTTTTCCCCATTTGTTTTGATATTAGATTCTAGATCATCCAGCCTTCAACTATGTTATTTCAGGGTTCTGTTCTTGAATCGTCTTTCATTTTCCAAACTCCAATTTTTGTCACGTAATCTGAAAATAAATTATATTTAGCTTCATCTCCTTTTAATTTTACCTTGTACTCGCCATCGGAAATGTCTAAACGTCAATAATCCGAAAGAAATTTTGGTCGCTACTCGCCATAAAATACTCGTAATATTCCCATTGTTTTCATTTTCTTCATTCCCGCCACACAAACAATCCGTCTCTATATCCTTCCCAATCCCCTGTACATATTTGTTAAAATTACCATGGCCTGTGAGAAACCATTAATATTTTGTTTGGTTTAAACCATTTTTTATATCTTATACAATGCATATCTTACACAATGGTATTGCACGAAACTCTTTTATCATTCGTTGTCTGCCATTTTCTCAGATTTAGTTTTACAATAGGAATCAATGTGTCTTCGCCACCATTGCCGTTATCTAACTAGTATCTTCATCATAGTTTAAAGTCACCGCTATTATCGCGAACACCTTCGTCACTTACATCTTCTCCTTTCCCAACCACCACCTCCATTGGCCACGTAAAGGAACGGCCTCTTTGTCTTCATAAAACGAACCATGCCCCGTGCCAGCTGGCCTACGGGGACTTTAAAGCATCTGCCTTGTCAGCGTCCGAATTTCTTTCCGCCAACGAACCCGAGGTTAACGTACCTGCTCCGGAAACCTTCGTGTTGACATCCGCCTGGTTTACCGAAATAAATAGGTCCAGACAATACTTACTACTATGTCAAATCTTGTTACACTTATGAAGTATGTTACTTTGAATCAATCCCCATTAGAGTTCAAACAATTTTATTTATTGTAAGAAAAACGCAATTTATACCCATTCATAACATATAGGTCCAGAAAATCTGACGTATATAAATTCGTCTAGTAATTCTTTAAGTTCTAACAATTAGAATTTTGGCATTCAGATATCGCTTGTATAATCAAAATTTTCCACGTGTTAAAAATTAATAGGATGAAAATTATTTATAATAGAAATTAGTGTTTTTATATAACAATGAATAATGTTTCATATGTATTGCATTTGTGTGTAGCTCAATGTATCAATGTGGAATACTATTATGTTTACAGTCACGAGACAGAAAATATAAAATATTAACTCAAAGAGAAGACAAACAAATAAATATTTTCTTAAAATAAATTCGAATATTTATCCCATAAAACAGAATTACCTTTAACACCTTAACAGACCTACACACAGACCATTACGTTATCTAGGCCTTGTGCCACCAATACATGTCATGTCACTGACAGGCCCTGCTGCAACAGCCCTCTGCCGGCTGGTGGCCCCCGTTCTCGGTGGGCAATCGTGAACCATATTTATTCCGTCTTGCCATGCACACATACTCTCCCCTTTCGCGTCTCTGCCCACCGCCTTTCCGTCGTTGCCGTCCTTTTTATTGTCTCAGGGGCGAGTCACATAAAATGGTTCCGACTTCGCGGGATGAGAAGGGGCGGTCGAAATATTTGTGGGGATAAAGAGTGAGACTTGCGGGACTCCCAGAAATTTATCGTGTTCTTTCCCACCCCAATCCTTTCCATTCCGCTCGTTCTTCACCACTACCACCCAATTTAACTTACATTGGGAGCCAAGATAGTTTTTTTTTGCTCGGAATAACGGAATATTTTAGATGGGGTTGGAATAATTTTCTGTACGTAAAATTCGACTTCCTCTTTATTGTGAGAGAAAAATGCATGAAGGTTTCACCGTATTGTGGAAAGAATAAAGACTCCCCCTGTCTGTAGCCTTTTAAGTGAGGAAGTGGTGGACAAATTTTTGAATTCCTTCTCTTCGAACACAATGCGGGCCGATTCGTAAGAAATTTTTCCACCTTTGAAAAGAGAGTTTTGTCAAAGGTATCAAAGTGAAACTATATATTTTCTGGTTCAGTGGCCGGATATCACTTTTGTTCCTTTGGCACGTGCACTACAATAGATGTCCCTCACCCAGCTAAAAAAACAAATTTCCGTTTTCACTCTTCGCTTCTATTCTTTCACCCTCTTTACTCTCGAATTTTTCTTCTCCTCTTTCTCCGCCCCATATGGGAGGAGCGACATAACTTGGCATCCGGCATGTAGTCACTCGAAGATTGGTCTGTGACGTCATTTCCTGGAAATTTCTCTTCGAAAGAGGTGAGACGCCAGGAGGAGACTGAGTATACGCAAGGGATGGTGTAAGAGAGGAGGGTTATTCAAGTCTCCTAGGGGAGATCGGCCTCAATTCGTCACCGGAATGACGCGTTCACAACACAAGGAGATCGGTAGTCGATTCGCTCGTAAAAACTCGAATCGTTTGCGCCTCGAGGTGAGAAGTCGATGTCAGAAATAACCTCGGGGAACTGAATCTTGTAGAGAGAGGGGTAGAACTAGGAAGGACTCTTAAGAAGAGGAGTGTCATAAGTATGGAAAGAAGAAAATATCTCAACATTTGTATCAGTTTTCCCTTAAAATTGATTTTTATTTTATTTTAGAAGCTGAAAGAACTGAAAAGTAGTCAAGATTGATCTCCGAAAACTATTTGACCTTCACAACTTTATCAATTTTTTTCTGATGACGGGAATATTATCTTGTTCAGTGATTCATTGCAGATCACTAATACATATGATCATTTTCCTTTCTGAAACAGAATGTCAATTCCAGACATAGACGTAGACATTACATATGTTAAGTGCTTATGTTCATAGTGTACTAGCATGAAATAAAATCACAGGGGCTGTGTAATGACATTGTTGAAGTCACAAATGTCAAAGATAGTCTTTGGCTACCAACATCGAAAGAACAAGGATGTTATTCAAGTCAGAAGCTTTTACTAATATCAAGCGACACATTGCGCAGGATTAGGAAAGTACTTAAGAGTATATTTGTATCAGTTATAAATTTACTTATTATCCTCTCATTTTTTTCTTCTATAATTCAACGTGACATATAAATGTAAATATTGCGTAAATATATTTTTTTCTGATGATTATGGAAATTTTATAAATAGTCTGGCGTCTACTGTTGTATAATATGTTTAACATTTACTTACCATACCTTCAAAACAAATTTTCACTAAGAAAGTTAAAAATTGTGTAAGTTTTATGCTAAACGACTGTTTAAAAATAAGTAGGATATGATATAATTCTTGATGCTTCATTCAGATAGTATTTTCATTTTTTGTTTCAAAGAAAGACGTGAACGTATTCAAATCCTGGTATACACTTACGCACAAATACCGCAATAATTCAAATGAGATAAAGTTTATTTAATGATGGCATCGAATGGTTCAGATAGATGAAGATAAAACAATGTTTCTCCTGAAACAATATAATTGGTAATATGTTTTAGAAAATAAATATCATAGTATTGGTAAAGAAAAGCTTCCGAAAACCATGTTTGACATTTATATATATATATATATATATATATATATATCTGTCTCTTATACACATCTAGATGTGNTATATAAATTCATATTTGTCTATTTGTCATTAACATGTGTGAAATAATAATATTTGAAAAAGTATTTTATTTAACTGGCGTTGGCATTCATTAATATATCTAAATAATAATAATTAATATTTTGTATTTTTCTGTTATAAATATTAACTTAGTACGTTAAAATTTAATCTGCACTAATGCCACATTTGATGTTATTTCATAGAGCATGGTAATAGATTTCTGGAAGGTTGAGAAATCTCTTTTATATGAATTGTCGTTGTATTAATCTAAAATACTATTCGTGTGTATACGCTGGGTACCAGGTGACAGTGAAGGTGATTGACATTTATAAGGGGAGCGAATAAGTGAAAGATAAATATATGACTAGACGACATTTTGAATAAATTGTTCGTTTAATTATTTGTTTCCGGAGGCTATATTGAATAATGAATCTCCCACAAGAGTTGAGGAGGTAAATAACTATATAAACTTAATAGTCTGAAAGGCAGTTGCAAACTGCTTATGACCACATGGGGGATAATAAACTAAGTTACTCTCCGAAAACAAGCGAGAGACCATCCCATCAATTCCCATCACGGGACCAAGGGAAGACGAGGATTTAATATTCATAAAAATGTGTAATAAAATACGTACTGTTATCCAAAACGAATCGTAGGTATTATGTAAGTGAAAATTCGAGATAAATAATAACAAATGTTTTAAGTGACAATCCCACATATAGAAAATCCACCACTACCCGGAGGTATACCGGAGAAAAACCCGGGTCAGAATGGGGAGGAGACGCTACCGCTCCTAATGCCTCCCAATAATTTCCAACACTATTTGGTGAAACTATTTAATTGATATTTAGTTCACAATCACTGTGGGTGAAGGTAAAATTAATTGTTGAGAGCGTTTCATAATATTTGACGATCAATTTCAAGAACCTTGGATATCGGAGCGTATCTCGAGCATAGAGAGAGGATTTCGTGCCAGGGTTAGACGCAAAGGGTGGGGGTCGCTGGCGAGTGGAGTGGGAGCCTCCAACGGCGGTGTCTGGAGGTGACTCCAACTGCGAAGGTGAAGTTCTCGCCCTTGCAAATCGGGTGGAAGCAGGGTCCCACCGCTCCGCTCGGCTGCATGACGCCGGTAAGGGATGAAAGGGGGTTAGAGAGGGTAGCATGTTGGAACCGCTGCCACTTGAAACTACCCTTCCCGTCAACCCCCTCATGGAACGGTCCTGGGTGATAGGGCTTCTTCGATCGGAATCGTGTGAAGCAACGGGATGAGAAGATTGAGGAAACTCTCGGAATAGAAAGGAATAAGAGAAAATATAGACATTGTCAGTGAAGTAGTATTAAAATGAAGGTGGGTGTTTACTTGGAAACGGAAATACGAAAGAAGGAAACGTGATACAGGTTGAGGAAATCGCTGAAGGAAGAAGAAACGAACCGTGAAAACAATTGCACAAATACTAAGTAAGACATACTGATAAGGTTTCCTTCTAAAGGTATGAAACGAATGTCGAGTCAAGAAGAAAGGAACAAAAATAAAATAATGCTAACATTGAAAAAAATAGAATTCCATATTTATCATTACAATATATTTTGTGCGTTTTCTTAACCATATTAAGAAGCGAAGAATTATTGAACGAGTTGAACATCTGGTTCTTCGAGACTCATGGTACAAACTACGAGAAAAAATAATCCGAAATAGTCTCATCTATTGAATTGAAAATTATACAACACATAAGAATATTTTCATATTCTTTAGATGAGTACTTTCCCCCATATTACACTACTATGGGAGAGGAAAATGAAAATATCACCAATCCATCAATTGCTCATCACGAATTACAATATTCCTCGTTTGCTTAAAAAAACGTTTTATTTCCTAAATTTTTTTTGTTCTTCAAAATGGCTATGAACTATTCAATTTTAGAGTGTTGGCTTAAAAAATATTTAAGGCATGTACCAAAAACGTAAATATTAGATTTTGTAAATATTTCTGGAGTGTTTGAGGGAATTTGATTCTTTTCAGGATGAATTACATAAAATGACGTCCTGAGAAATGACTCACAAAGTACCATAAAGTGAGCAAGTAAAGTAATACACGAAGTAAATAATAATTTATACCGAAACGTGGAAGAATATGTAATTTAATTAGAAATAATGAATGAATTATAAGATCTATATGAAGGAGAGAGTGAATACAAGAATATTCTATGAAATGAACTTCCGATAGTTGAGGGTAAAGTATGAGCAACGAAATGCAAAAAAGATATTTACTTGAGCATGAAAGAGGCGATGATAAGAGGATCGGAGAATTCAGAGAGGGATGTGTATGGAATGAGAAGTGCTAGAAGTTCATCGCCTCCACCTCGGAGTTAATGGTGCGTCTCTTATCAGAACTCCCAGATTTCGCAGGGGTGTCATTATAGGGTTTTGCGTGACAGAGGCGTGGTTAACGGATGTTTGTACAATGTCATCAGTAAAGTTCTATCTTAGTTCACTAGAGCTACAATTTTCTTCGCGAAAATGTCAGAGTAAATGATATAAGTTCGTTGACCTTAAAATTTTACGCAGATGATCAATAATATCAAGTTTAATATTAAAAAGATTTTCATAGAAATTTGAGAATTTCATCGACGTCAGTATATCGAATAAATCTTAATTATCGGTTACGTACAAAATATCATAGTGTTAACGGTATTTTTATTTGAATTACAAGAGAATTAAATTAAATGGTACTTACCCAAATTATCTAGCATCAAAGAAAAGGGTTCTCTGCACTCACCTGAAAAAGAAATTTAAAAATGGAACAAAACTGAAAACATATTTCATAGTTGACCAAAATAGAACAGTATTCATAATAATATTACTTATATTACTAAAAAAGTACAACCCACGTTTTGAAAAAATGTACCATGTTCAAAGAATGTACAAGAAATATCAAATTAATTGATATAATTAGTTTTTTTTGGAAACTTTCATGGTCTTTAACCGAATGAAAAATGGAAAAAAATTATATATAAGAAAAAATTCACCTTAATGTATCTCTTACTAACAAATGAGATTGCATGTCATTCTGATTGTTCATTATAGTTCTTCCAGTTCACTATATTNTATCTCTTACTAACAAATGAGATTGCATGTCATTCTGATTGTTCATTATAGTTCTTCCAGTTCACTATATTCAGATGTTGAATTAATTATAAAGCATCCTAAAAAAATTTAAGAAATGAGACCGTTAAGAGTAAATTAAAATCACTGAAAATAGTGACATTTATGTTTAATAAAAAATCATAATAACATATCTCTTTAACATTTTGGCTTTTATTGTCTAACATTTTCGGCTTCCTTTTGAACTGCAGAATTACAGATAATTAGTAAATATCCATCCCACCATAAACATATTGGTATGAAATTTATGTAGTTTTTATACTCCTTGACAATACAAAAATGGAGTATGCGAACTCAAGGACATTTCTAACAAAACTTTTACGGTTTCTTCGTTCCAAACAATCCTCCGTCACTCGTAAATCAAAGAGTATGAAGAAGAATTGGAAGCGAAAATTGCGGGAGACGTGAACCTATCTTCGTTTGCATGTAGCTAAAATGTCTTTCAGAATGTTCTTTGATAAGAAAAGGCATTGTTTATGGAAAACAAGGACACAATGGAAGTGAAAAATAAAACCATATATTCAAACGTTGCAGCTTCTGGAGATTGAAAGACTGAACTGTTCTCATGGGCCAAGGTTTTGTTTTTTTGTTCATAGACTTTCAGGACAACAAGTCATTCAAGGGATATAAATTAACAAAACAGGCTTTACAGAAAGTATTGAGTACATAAAATACAAAACATGTTAAGCTATTGTGTAAAAAAGGAGCAATAATAATTTAAAAGTCTTGATTTCTTCTATCAGACAAATCAATTTTAAGTTCTTCACTTCTAAACTTTTAATTATATCATATTGCAGATTAAATGAACACATATAAAGTCATTTCGTAAAAATAATATTTCAGGTTTTCACGTAATAGTAAAAATAGAAAATTTGTTGTTTTTGAAAAGTAGTCTTTTTTTTCTTTTAGCTCATTTACAATATCTCGGAGCTCTATCTTTTTTGTCGCAGAATATTTTTTTTTTAAATTCTATCGATTTTCCTTGTACATCCTGTACCATTAGGTCAGAAGCATTTTAGTTAGGTCAGAGATTTGCTGCATTGCGAAATTTGAAATTCCATCCGAAAGGATCGTGACCGTTGAGAATACTTGATTGCGTGCATCCGTAGAATGCAACATTGGAATGCCGCAACATACTCTAATAGGCCCGAGGTATATGCGTGCACAAATATCCCGCGGGAGCATTGCGGCGATCTCTTTGGTTCAGGTCTAATGTTCCTCAGTTGAAGACAGTCAAAGGTGTGCGTTCGTCCCTGGGCGAAAGCCTTTGCGGCCTTTGAAGCTGATGAGAATGAAGAGAGATGTGAATCTATGAATGCGTGCTATGCAGGGAAATCTTTTCGATAGAGAAGTGAATTTTCTATATCCTCTCAGGGTTTACTATGATTACAGTCCACTCCAATTGTTACCTCTCCCTACAGTACTCGCGGCGAAAGAACAGTAACGAGATGAACCAACGAAGTCAGAGCGCAGCGTTGTCGTGTGTACGCTGGGGGGGGGGGGGGGGGTTCTACCCTTGCTCCACTCATTCCAGGTCGCGTGCCATAGTACCAAGGCAAAGGCTGCTTTATCCGATTGAAACAGAAAACTTCAAGATATTATATGGGCGTTGACTGAAGTCAAGTTGCCAACTATTCACGAAACTGCAGATATTATTAAACAATAATTCATTCTACTGATTTTTTTAAATATTGGATGAGAACAATTATTTTGTGATTTTAAACTTGATAATTAATTTAGGTTATAGTTTGACTCTTTCTTTGTCGTATTGTCTTCAGTCACGTGACGCGTTTGTAATTTCCTTGAGAACAGTATTTTCCACAATTTTTGGTAAATTATTCTTGAAAATGCTCCGTAAGTACTAAAAATTTTAACATCGTAGCAGTCCTATTTACATTTGCTATGTTTTAGTAGATAATATCAAAATACATGAGCCCGCGAAATTTTCTCCCTATAAGCCCATTGTAATTTAAAGTGAAATAATTCAAAACTGTACTCTGTAAGGGTATGAAAATTCATCGCCACTGGATAGAGAATTGTTAACTATGATTTAAAACATGTTTTGGGAATACTTAATCCTAGTCCCTGTGACGCACATAATACCTTAAGCAGCCTCTTCGTGGTCCCACGTTAAAAATCCTACTTGGTAACTACCGACTGTTGTCTAAGAATTGGCAGATTTAGGCGCCAGCATCCGAAAGTAAACTCACAAAGATATTGCTGACATAAGTGTACACGTGTCTAGAGCGAGAGGAAGAGTCGGCAATCTCGCATTGCTGCCATTAAAAGCTAATTAAGAAGTTAAAAACAACACAAAACCAGTTTGTTCGTATTATGTTATATAAATATAAACAAGTGAGTGTTTTCCCATAGTATGTAGAATTAAACATATTTCCCGTTGAATATTTTTTAGTATTTAAAGTTTTAAGAATTTTATTATATAGGAAACGGATATGTAGGAACAAATGATTTATTATACAAAACAGGAAATACGGAAAATAGAATTTTCAGAACAGCTAAAGTAAAAAACGAATTGTTTAGACAGTCCCTTCAGTACCTAAGTTGTTTAATCAGTTGCCTTATCAAAATTAAATTCTTCAACAAACTGAAGCAATACAGTAAAATAAGTCTTGGCTATTAAGGGCATCTGATATTAGCTACTTAAGTAATGTAATAAGTTAAATATACTAATTAATTACACATAATCATTTAAAATAANACTAATTATAAATTAATTTGACTTAAATTGTCATCTCATTATTTCATCAGTGAATGTCAGCACGATGATATCAGTATTCGATTTATACACATATTTTTCTCAGATTACAAATTAATGTTATTCTTAGTTATTCCTAAATAAATAAATGAATCCTAAATTAATTAATTATTCCTAAATAAATTAATTAAATAAATTAATATGTCCTTTGGTTACTCTTTATCGGTGTATTATTCAAGATTTTTTTGTGGGGCTTTAGGGCTCGTCAACATCAAGGTCATTAGAGCCCTTGCAGGTGGGGGAAAGTGCAACTTCGCACCGTAGAGAAGAGACATAAAGACTCCTTTCCGTGTGTGGAAGTCGCCGAATATCTCGACCATACCCACTAAAAAACCCTCCAGAATTCAACAAATATATAAATACAAAGATGAGACAAAAGGAAAAGAAACAGTTGCCGAACACATATCACAAATTTTTTTTAAAAAAAGATCATAAAATTTTAATTTTCAAATTACGGAAATGTAGGATAAAAGAAAGGAAGACAGGGAGAAGGAAAGAAGAATGCAAATTTAAACCCTCCCGAGAACTTGTGGAAGGAGCCCCGATATTCTTATAAAATTCAATAGTTTATTAACATCATCCGTTTTATTTCCAAGAATTGCTGGTATATCACCAGCCAGACCAATTTGTCTCCGTATTCTGGTGAATTTTCTGCAATCAGTTGGTAGGTAACGCACTGTCAGAGAAGACCTACACTCCTCACAAACGGGTTCATCATAGAGTAGCCAGAAATACCGATGAGTGAGTAAACAATGTCATATGCGCTGGCAGGTTAGCAAGACCTCGTCCCGCCTGGCGCACCTACAGGAACTGCTCCATGACTTAACAGAGGATTTGATAAGTCCGAGCTAATTTCCTTCAACAGTCAACCTATCATTGTTCCATTCACCCAGAATTCTTGTCTTGATGGAATTTAGGAGACGGGAATTTAGGAGACGTGACCAGGAATCCAGCAAAACATTATGTTCATTCCATCATTTTGGAGCAAAAAATCACGCATCCTGGATGTCCTGGGTGAGCTTATCAGATGGATACATAGTCTGCATTGCTTGAACGGGACTTAGAGAATCAGAACAAATCAAGAAAAATGATCCGCGGGAGCACTTTGTTGATCGCAGTGCTCTCAATATGGCGCTGCACTCAGCGGTGTAAATGTTGCACACGTCGCCAGAGTCTTACGGTAGCCACAGGTCTTACTGGCAAACACCACGGAGCAGCCAACACCATCGGCCTGCTTCGACCCGTCTGTAAACACAGGTATATGGACCCGCTGTTCGTCGAGGATTAGGTGAAAGTTTACCCTCAATATCGCAGCTGAAGTGTTCTTCTTGTCATGATGCAGAAGATCGAAATGAATCTTCAGCAGCGATCTTACAAATGCCCGATAAAACTGGAGCAAGAAGGAACGATTGCCGCCCCATTCCCTGATACTCAGGCACTTCAATAGATTCACAGACTTTAATGTTCTCGCTCTTAGGTCTATCAGATGTTCAATCCAATTCAGTCTCTGGTCAAAGATTAGGCCTAAGAATTTCAAAAACGGATAGAATTTGAGAACGTTGTTCCCCAGGGTGAGGTGAGGTTCTGCCAGAAGACTTGGTCTCCTACTGAAAAGAACACAGCGTGTTTTCTCAGCAGAGAAACGAAAACCTGTCGTTTTCGACCAGTGGTATAATTTATTGAGGACGTGTTGAATTTGTCGCTCTGCACCTGTGACACTCTGTGATGAACAAATGATAGCAAAGTAATCGACAAAAAGAGAGTGTATGACAGGATTCTTTACATGCTGTTTATGGTCTCTGCAAATAAGGTCACCGGTCTCTTGAAGGAGATCCGAGGTGTCTTTTCCAATTTTGTAGTGGAAGGAACGCTGTTCCAGAAATGACTGTAACATCAGAGGAAGACGTCCTCTAAATCCCCAGGTATATAGTTTTTTTTAAAAACGCCATGGCGCCAAGTAATATCACAAGCCTTCTCGATGTCCAACAATATTCCGACGACATGTTGTCTTCGGACGAAAGCATCTTGAATTGCTGTTTCCAGAAGAAGTAAGTTGTCCAAGGCGGAATGGAATTTCCTGAAACCACACTGAGATCCACTCAGCAAGTTATGCCTTTCAAGATACCAGACGAAACGTCGGCTGATAATTCTCTCCAGAGATTTACCGACGCAACTCCTCAAGGCAATGCTTCGGTAACTACTGCTGGTCGGATTGTCTTTTCCTTGTTTTAGTAAAGGGATAACAATCCGATATGCTGCGAGGTAGTCCGGAGATGGACTACCCTTAAATATTCGCAACGATGTTGGCCCCGCCCGAAAAGTGACCGACAAGCGTCGTTCCACCAGGGGATTTGAGGTCTTCGCGGAAACATAGATTTCGGAATGGATTCTTCGGTACCGTGATGAATCACTCTTTTGGGCACTTCCCGTTTCTCTGAAGACAGCCAGAGAACGGTAGTGTGACGAGTAAGCCTTTCTGAGAATCCATTTCTGTGGCATGCATTCGAGAACAGTCGCATGTTCCTGCAAGGACAACAAGTTAGGATGATGGTCGCTACCATGAAAATCGTCTTCTACCTTCCATTGGAAGATATCAGCAACTTCAGGAGAGAAAATTCACAGGTCTATAGCACTCCATGACCCCGTGGTAATCGCAAAGTGGGTCATCTCCCCAGTGTTCATTATACATAAATCTTCACGCTCAAAAATACAATTTAACAATCGACCCCTGGGGCAATCACTTGACGAACCTCACAGTACACTGTGAGCGTTGAACCTCCAAGGAGGAGGAATGATCGAGGGAGCTGATGAATTAGATCTCTGAGGGAAGTCTCCGAGAAATCTCGTGTCGGAGGAAGATATATTGAAAACACAGTCATTGTTGGTTTGCTGTGAATATTGACAGCTATAGCCTGTATTTGAGTATGTAGGAGAACAGGTGAGCAGAGGATAGTGTTTCTAACAAAAACGGTAACTCCACCTCTTGCCCGATCTCACGCGGGGTCGTCATAACTGAAGCTGCTATATCCCCGCAGAGAGGGAGAGTGTTCTGGTAAATGGTGTGTTTCTTGCAGACAAAAACACATCAGATTGCGACGCGCAAAGAGCTGTAACACTTCACGTTGGGTTCTATAGCCATTAAGGTTCCACTGAAGTAAGCCATGACTATTTTGAACCTCCTGGGTTGGGGTCCTGAATGTGCATTTCCGCGTCACCGTCGGACAATGCACAATCCGACTCGGAGGAAAGACGTTCTTTTTTCGTCTCTGTGACTTCTTAGTTGTTGTTGAGCTTGTTTTTATAAAGTCAACAAGGTACAGGGGTTTAGCCTTGGAACCCTGTTTTGTTATCGTCTGTTTGGTACTTGCTGAGGTACGTGGCACACTGCTGGTCTTTTTCTATGAATTAGATGGTTGTGGTTTGGAGGGAGTTTTTGGCTTCACGGGATTAGTTCGAAAAATGTTCTTGCCGCATTTGCACTGGCATATGCACAACTTTGTGGTAGACACGTCAGTGAAATCGGCCCGGACCGATACGCTCTTCTTCGTTATAGAAGTCTTGGCTGTGGTCGAGTGACTGTTAGAAAATACAAGGTGTAAAACCCTGTATTTCTTCCGGGCTTCACTGTACGGGATCTTCTCCGTAGTCTACCTGTATTTTCTTTTCCTCCAGAAAGGCGACACACTCCCGGCTCCACTCCGGGTGGATGCCTGTGCCATTAATGCACAGCAGGCCCCGGGCACGAAACGCTGTGTTCGTGTTCGTGTTCCTCCGACCCGCATTTCCCGCATGTTTCACGGCCCTTACAAGATGTTGAAGGTCGCGATGAAGGAACAGGACTTCTTCAGAACACCATTAACCTTTCACATGATTTGACTAACCTCAACTACATGTTCAGCCTTCCATTCTGCAACAAACTCTTCTGTTGACATATCCATGATGTCCCTGCAAGATACGACTCCTTTGCTACGATTAAGTGCAGCATGGATTTCGCACCTGACAGGGAACACTCCCAGCTTTTCACAATTTAACAGAGTAAAAGGCAGTTTGTTGGAGTTGGTTTTCAACGACATAGAACCTGACTGTAAAAGTTTTATTTCTTTCAGTATACCACTGACACAGTTCCTTTCTTTTCATTCTGGTAAAAACATTCTGGTGTTGAACGTTCTGTATCTTTTCCGTTTTATCTTCTGAAGCGGGAGGGCTGTGAACCGTCGGCCGCTTCGAAGACGTTTGGGTGTGTGACTCCCCTTGCTGTCCACCCGCTTCGCACGGTGACAGGGTAATAGCCATACGCATGGATTTAATTTCATCCCCGTGTTTCCCACCCAACACGGAGTCCAACAAGATGACACCTCACTGGGGTGCCAGGGTAACACGGGGGTATAGTGGGGACACGCGGGGTTCTTTAAGCAGGGTTGCTCCAACGCCGCCGACCGGTCGGAAGGACCCCCTGCTCTCCCCCTCTCACGGTGGAGTTCAGTCGAAGACCTAGACCGATTCGATTGGTTGGGGTGGGTTAACCCCTCATCGCACGTTTTGAAGAGGTCGAGGCCGAAGCAAGCGTATTGGCACGCATCCTTCTAGGTACGTATGGTTCCTCAACTCGCCCCATGATTCCCATTCCTTCCAACACGGGTCGCCCATTCACGGCAAACACATGTGTGAGCGTTCAGCGCACAGAGAAGACCAGTAAAGAAGATAAAAACAATAAAAGTGTAAAACTAGGTAAATAGAAGAAAAGAAAAGTAAAAGAAATAAAATACTTGAAAACCTTCTCTGTATCCCACCGCCAGGACATGGACCGACTCCCTGCGACGGCTTCAAGAAATTATGGGTTTGTTAATTAAACTAATAGATTGAAGTAAATTTCCATGCAGACGCTACAGATACCGGTATGTTGAATGGCAATAAAATTTACTGGGGAAACAGACTCATTATCTTTTGTTTCTATACAATTATATTTTATCCGTGTAACTGACCTACTACGGGATATTGGTCAATATTCTTAGAATTTTAAACTATATCTTCTTTTGTAAATGTGATGATGGAAATAAATTATTATTATAATATTATTATTATTTTATTCCGTTTAGGATCTTAGCTTGTTCTGCTGGTCGTAGTGATGTACAGGCTACACTAAGCACATTCTCTCTGGATGATCCAAAAACTTTCTGACTATTCATGATGTGTTGAGCAATTCAGCTATCTGAAGTTGTACATGAATGGTCTTACGCAATTTTAACATGCTAATACTATTGTGCAGCTAGATAGGGAAGACTCCCGTAGAGGACATTACTACCGGTACTATGTAAACTCTCTCCATGTACCATATCCTTTGTATTTCTGCATAAAGGTCACTGTATTTCTGATATTTTGCCTGAATTGTTTTCTGAAGGTTGTGAGTATTTGGCACAGCTCTGTTTATCAAATAGGTTGTCTTTGTTACTTGATCTTTTAGCACTATGTACGGTCCGTGATTATTGACCTGTCATAATATAATTTGAAGTTTGTTGATTCTAAAACGTCAGCCGGCTGATATTTCTAATCAGGTGTGCTATTTTCTATAAGACAATAGTTTAAAGGTAATGCTTGGTGAATTATGTTAGCCACCTGGTTATGGCGATGTAAATAATCAGTTTGTGCCAACATATTACAAGCTCCGGTTATATATTCAGTTGTTTAAGAAGCAGTTTCACATTTCCTGCAGTTATCATTTTCCATATGGGGACCCTGCATAATATATATCATATAGTTCCTAGTGGGAATAACCTGATTCTGGATGGTCATAACAAACCCTTCTGTTTCAGGAAAACCCTCGCCTGCGCCTAGCGTTCGGCGCTTTCTTTTCGACATTGGGGTTGCTCATGTCATGTGGGTGTCTTCCGTGCAGTGCCATGCTCTTCCATTCAAAAATTTTGTCTGCTTCTGTTGAAATTTTTTCATTGTCTAAGTTTCTAGCTTCTAATAGGTTTAATGGAGTGTAATTGTTGTCTGAGCTGCAAATGCTGGCGTACAGTGAGGATTCTTTCATTCGTTCATCAAAATAAGAACTAAGTTGAGCAAGCTGCCTGTAGGTTTTTTATGTCTATAATTCCTCTTCCGCCTTCATCTCTTGTGTCATTCTCAGAGTACTTGATTTTGCATGGTGTTTTCGATGGTTTGTCAATTTTACCCGCAATTTTTCCGCAGATTATCCAAATCAGTGGTCGACCAAGATATTATCCCGAATGAATAAGTTAAAATTGATATTACATATATGTTTCTGACCTTTATCAAATTATTACTATTCAGCTCTCTTCTACAGATTCTCTCCACTCTGGTGGTAAATTTCGATGTAAGAGTTCTCTTGATTTCAGTGAGTGTTATCATTTTGATTGCTCTACTCCTGGATACTTGTAAAATTCAAATTCTTTCATTAGCCCAATTTTACCCTGCACTGTATCAACTCCCTGAGGGTTTACTAAATCTTTATCTTTACGGCTACTAAAGACTCTGACTTTACCAAGCCAAATTTCTTATTAACATCCACTGAAAACTGTTCCACCAATTTCATTAATTGTTTAAGCTTAATTGAGGACGAAGCATATAGCTTCAAGTCATCCATGTACAACAAATGGGTTACCTCATGGCCATTTCGGTTGTTGCTTTTACGATATCCGATGTTGGTACCATTCAATAAACGGGACAAGGGATTCAATGCCAAGCAAAATCAAAGTGGACTCAAAGAATCACCCTGAGAAATCCCCCGTTGTATCTTAATTTCAGAACTTATTTCATTTCTATTACCATCATTAATATGAATAAATGTTCTCCGCTGTTTCATCATGTGTTGTAGGAATCCAATCAAAGCAGTGTGAATCTTATGTATCTTTAGGATATCTATTAATTACATATGAGGTACCGCATCAAAGGTCTTCTGATAGTCAATATAACAACAGAAAAGATTTCTATTTCTCTGGTGAGCTTCTTTGACAATAATAAAATCAACTATCAGTTGCTCCTTGCATCCTTTCATGCCCTTTCTGCAACCCTTCTGTTCTTCAGTTAATATGTTTTTCTTACTTAAATGAGCGTTTATTAGCCTTGTTACACAAGCAGTCATTATTTTGTAGACAGTCTGTAGGCAGGTTATTGGTCTGTACTTGGATGGGTCATTTGAAATTTTCCCCTTAAACAATAAAATCATTTTACCTTCTGTCATAAACAACGGTACCATTTCAGGGTGATAAAAGAAGACATTGATGAAATGAGCCAGATGGAAGCGAGTACACGTTAGTTTCTTGTACCAATAATTGTGTATGTTGTCACTACCTGCGACTTTCCAGTTATGAGTATATTATTATTATTATTACTTTTCCTCCTTACTATTCTTCACCCAAGAGAACTCTTGTGAGAAGTAACAAACAGAGTGGACTTCGTCGTCAACCATTATCTACCGTGCATAAATTTACGTACACGAGGTTTGCAATTTTCGATTGCTTTAGCAACTACCTTTTATATGATCACGGTATAATTGGGTAAAATATAATCATAGGCTCAGTTAATCGTATGAATGTGCTTCATATTTGGAGTTAGTAAAAGGAGGGTGATGAGGAGAACTAGAGATAAGTCTTATATGATAAATTAATAATAATATGTTTTAAGTAACTAAATTTATTATCAAAAAATGCATTACAAACTTGTTATGAGCCCGTGGAGGACAATAAACTAATTTACAAAAATTAACATTTATTACTTTAAATATTTTTAAAGGCTTTAAATATTATTAAAACTTTGCCGTCATAAAGATGTTACAAACTGCATATGACCGCGTGGAAGAAAACGTTTGGAATAGTTACAGCGTTATATAAATTATGGAAGAAAACGTTTGGAATAGTTACAGCGTACTTCCACTGTGAGTGGATCTTGAAACGAGTCAATAACTATTAGGTAGATTAATCTTTTATTACGAATACTTATCCCTGAGAGAAATGTGATTAGAATTATATTTACCACTAATGTGTTTTGTACATTAATTGAATCAATTATAATTTGAAAAATAATTGAATCGGGTACTGAAATATCTATTCTAAAATTTCATAAAATTCTGTGAAAATCATATTGATCCACCACCTTGTGGATTCTTTACTGCGACCAGCAAAACCGTCCAATAGATTTTAGAGTCATTTCACAGGTGTTGAAATGAATTACGTGGTAAGGATATTAATGATTGTGAAGTACGAGAGTATTATAAATGATGAATTCGATACAACTGAATGTTATTAAATGTGTATCACGAGAGGACCAGTATTAGAAGAAAGACAATAAATATGGGCGATTGATGGAAATAACGAAATGTGTTTCATACTGTGTTTTCGAATTGATGTTTCATGTAAAATACGCGTTACACGACGATACAATTCTAAATGGCATGTTTCGCGATAGTAAAAACTATATAGTTTTCAGTTCTGATAGCAATTTTATGCGCACCGTTTATACCCTGGCACGTATGCACGTATTTGGTCTTGAATACGCATAATAAATTTCATCATAAAATTTGCCTTAGTATTATTTTGAAAAATAAATACAAAAAGTTGAAAATGAAATTATAGTTCCAAATACCGCAGAACGTTAATTTCAGTTATAATTCATTTTTCTCTTCATTATGTCGAATTGAAACACACCTTAAATTGTGTAAGATTATCTTGGTAATAGTAATACGGATTTTTTCAGGATTTTTTAAATCTTTTTAACTGTTGGAAGACCAGTGAATATTATTAATTTCTTTGGTAAATACGCCTTGATATTAAACAATTCTGAAACGTTTCATGACGAAATGCAGGAAAAACTTAATTGCAATTGCAACCAGAGTGTTTGTGCATGTATGTTTGAATACGTGAGCAAACGGGTGTGCAGTGAAGGTGTTCCAAAGAGACAGCCAAGAGTGTGAGTTGTGAAATGAAAGGACAAGTTGACTGTGCTGGAGGCAGCGACGGTGTTGGGAGAGACGGTGAAGGACTGAGCGTCGAGATCAAAGGGCGGACGCTCGTTTCCCATTCCGTCAGAAAGCGAGACCCTTGCGGGACACCCGAGATATGCCCGTCGCGCGCGCTACCTAGCGGCGCTGCGTGAAAACTCTCATGAGAAAGAAGTAACGAGAAAGTTGTCGTGATATGTTCAGCATTTCATTACCAAAGATTGTTGTATATGGAAACCTGTGCTTCGGGTTTAGGCTAGAAATGAGGGTTTCGCTTCGAAGATGTGAATAGGGAAACTTAAAGGAAGTTCTTTTGTATGTTTATTAATGTGCAAATGAGCTAGTCTTTAATACATCAATTTTACATTTGAAAATGCATTATTATATTGCATTTCTAATATAATGTGTCAAAACTAACTGATGGACTCTCCATTACCCTAAGTTATTTAAATTTTAGATTACTCTACCTCAAGTATAAATTCACAATTTTTCGTTTAAAATTGTACGACGTCTTAGAATATATTACATAGAATATATTAAACTCACTCACAGTAAATTATTTGATGCTTGGGCATAACATTGGGCAGTTTACATTGAAAAATATAATTACACGTATATACTTTTCAAAGAAAATGTGTACTTCGGAATACATTAGTGAGTTTTAATAACCTCAAGGCATTTGTAATTCAAAAATTCAGGTTTAAAATCGAATTCCTGCACTGAAGGCGTATAATTTTTCAGTTCATCGTATAATATTTGCACTATTTACGTATTTTTACATTAAACTTCAATATGTATAACATAATATTCTTAAGCCTGAGGTTCGATGTGTAATGCCTTACATAAAATTACTTTTCCTTCCAGTGATTAACATGCTCTAAAAATTCCCTTGCAGTTATTCTCTTTCGTTCCTCTTATTCAAGAGACTCAAGGTACTTGTTTGTACTGAAGGTATTTCGTTTGAAGTATTGATCTTATTATTTTATTTGAAGAGTTAAGAAATTTAATGAAGTTAGGAGACATTTATTTACTATTGTGGGGATATTAAATATTTTTGGCGAAAATTAGTCATTTTTTATTGTATTGGAACAAAATATAGTACTTATATAGTATTTTTTTCGAAATTTGTGATAATTTGTATGATTGTAGATATAGATATCATTAATAGAACCAGAAAGTATTTATGTGTATTTTAATTATACGAAAGAGTTTAGTCGCATCACAAAAGAGATGAAGGGTTTGGACAAGACTCAAGAACAAGATTCCAGCATCTTCTCTGTTTCTCACACGTACTCTAGGTCTTCCTTCATCTTCCACTTCCTTCCGTTCCTCTTTTGCTTCGCTATTTGGCTGACAGCGTAGCGACGAAAAGCCCTCCTGCGGAAGCCAGCGTTATCTTTACGAGTATTTGTGAGGATCTGGGATTCACCGGGAACCCCTTGCTTCCAAACGGATTTCCAACGCATATGTTCCCTCTTGCGAGCACTCGTCGTGCGATGCCGCCACCGTCGCGGGTCTCTCCCACTTTCATTCCCATTACCCCAGCCCCACCCAGTTCCTCCCACACACTGGGTTCCTTCAAAGTCTCCTACGCTACGTCTGCGGGTTGCTTCGTCACGCTGCAACAACTGCTCGGGTATTGCCGCGACTGCCTTCACTCACACTCATGTTACCGTAGCTCTTCTGTTTACTTGGATCGTCTTCAATTGTATTTTGGAATGCTGCATATGGGGGCTGGCGCGCGTTATTCTTCTTTTGTTTGGTAGTCAGCTGTTGTAGGAAAACAAAGGACGCAGCCGAAGCGTTATGATGTGTGGTACTACGTATTTGGTGGGTGGAAACATTCAATGTAATTCTGCGCATATCAGGTCACACATTGTTTCCGATGGCATGAAATTAAAAAAACTTTTGAATGAGTCTGTGTATTGACTGACGTCTATTCATCGGAGTATGAAATATTGACGTATTAGTTATGCCACCTCTGTATTTGATCGAATGTCAAGAAAAACGAAGTATAATGTACGTAATATTTGTAAGTTGAAGATGATGTATAACATTGAGGTAATTCTTTCGTAATCTTTCACGAATATTTCAAATGTGTTGATGTGATAGCAAACCATTAAGGTTGGTTTTTAATTTTTGTTTCAAACTTTTGTAAATCATGTTGAAATATATTGAAAATATTATGGTATAGTATCACCAATCTTTATTATTATTATTATTATTATTATTATTATTATTATTATTATTATTATTATTATTATTATAATAAAATAATGAGAAAGTTGTTTCGCTGATGTAGACAGCATCTTCAGGCTCTTAATGTAGAAGAGTGTTTTGGAAAATTCTTCTGAATAAAGAGCATGAAGATGCTGCGAAAATCTTTTTCATTAAATCATAATAATAATGATAATAAAGATTGGTGATACTATACCACAGTTTTCAATTTATTGTTCATATACCAATCAATATGCTGCCAACTATCCCTCATTAAATCATGTTTAATTGTACAATATTACGTCATGTTAATGATATTAAAATATAAATTTTGAAAGGAGATGAACGTAAAAAGAACAATTTATATGATTGGAGGAAACACCGAAGTAAGTTTCTAATGTTCTTCGGAGCCGAAATATTAGTTAGATTATTAATAAAATCTAAGGTTATATAATTTTCTAGTATATTCTAAGAACATACTATTTTCTAAGTTCAAGTTCTGTGTTTTAGATGTGTATAA